>PVJC01037467.1:0-17180 GCA_004026665.1 Murina feae | reverse complement strand
GCCACCTCTTTCCTGCTCCCCGATGACCCGCAAAGGGCCTGGGAAGCCCACCAACCAGGCCACCGACCCCCTGCCACTCTTACCCACTCCCCGATGCCCCGCAAAGGGCCTGGACAGCTGCCAAGCAGGCCACCGACCCCCTGCCACCTCTTACCTGCTCCCCGATGCCCCGCAAAGGGCCTGGACAGCTGCCAAGCAGGCCGCCGACCCCCTGCCACCTCTTACCCGCTCCCCGATGCCCTGCAAAGGGCCTGGGAAGCCCACCAAGCAGGCCGCCGGCCCCCTGCCACCTCTTTCCCACTCACGGGTCCTGGGTCCTGCGCTGTCCCACCCTGCAGCTGCTCTGTGCACTCAGGAGGTCCCTCAGCCCGGCCTGTGCCCTCTCACAGTCTGGGTCCCCTCAGGGGATGTCCACCTGCTGGCGTGCCTAACCAGCCTGGGTGAGGGGCTTTAAGGCTGCCCATAGCTCCCATTGACCCAATGTCCCAGCAAGGCTGGCTGGATGCAGGTTGCTGGAGTTTATCTTCTGTAATTGATACACTGTTCCTTTAAGCCGGCTAAGGAACCCTCCTCTCCGCTTCACCTTGCAGAGTCTATAATGACACAATGTTACTTAGTGGTGAGGCCCCGGATGCTCTTTCCTTCAGCTCCCGAGGATTCTATGATTGTTATATTATTTCAAATGTTTCAAATCTGTGTTTCGCTAGAGCCAATTGAAGTGGAGCGGGCGCAGCTTCACTTTCGCTCCTGCCACAATGGAAACTGCCGTTTACTCAGGTCCGTGAGTGGCGGCCGCCATGTTGGCTGGACTAATTTGCATACAGCTGCTCTGATTGGCTGGTGGGCGTGGCTTACCCTGTCTCGGAGAAACGGTTAATTTTAATATTTCGCTTTTATTCGTTTAGATGTTTATGCCCAATACTTTTTTACAATCCAACATACTGCTTATAACTTTCAGTCCTATCTTTCCTACTCTTTCTTATATTTCCCAGTGATGTGCTCTGGCTCCTCTTTATTATTTTCCTGATATTTTTTTGAATACCATTGTATTGATAATCAAGAAATTCTTATAATAAATTGAATCCAATTTCTTATTTCCTTTACATTTACATTAGGGAAGGTAATGAGAAGGAAGTGAAATCTTTAAATTCTTTTTATCAATATGATTCCTCATTAGTTTTTTAAACTCAGGGGTAGCAAATCAGTATTGATTATTTATAACCAAATCTTTGACGTAGTGACATACTGTGGTCTGCAGGTCTGTGGAAGTGTAGCATGATGCTGACAGCTACTGACTGTGGAATCAGACTGCCTAGGTGTTCACCCTTTGCTCTGTGACCTTGAGCAAGTTGCTGGAGTTCTCTGGGCCTCAATTTCCTCCCTTTTTGGGGGGAGGAGGGATACTCAGTTTCTCTAGATTTTAAATGGGGTTACCTCTAAAGTTGTTGCAAAGATTACTTGAATTAATATAAGTATTTAGAACTGTGTTTAGAACCTGGAAAACTCTGTAATATTACTAGTAGCTGTTGTTTTGTTTGTTGTTGCTATTGCTGTTACTTAGGGGGAAAAGTTATTTTCTTTTCATTATAAGAGTTGTAATGCTTTCTAAACAAGATTTATTTTATTTCATTTAAATGGTTAATTCAGTATGATATACTTTTAATTTTTCTGTATATAATTTATTGATTGTTAAAATTTGTGATTAATTTATAGCCAAGTCAGAGGAATTGTTTTATGCCTCTTAAAATGTTTTCATCAGATGACACTAAAAATAAAGATGTCTTAAAACATTTTTCTTTGCTTTCAAGACCCAAATGAGTAAAGTACTCAAAACTCAATGTTTTCCTTGGGTTAGAATATTTTCAAATACTTACTTAATTTTAAGAAAGAAGTTACTTTATTTATTTGTAAATATAGAAAAGGCAGACACACCCACTGGTATGTAAGTACATTCAGGTGTATTAAGTGGCCTCCCTTACCCCTTCTAAAATGTACATACTGACATCTGCTGGACAGAACTTTTGTGCAAATTTAGATGAAAAAAATTAGTGTCAGTTTTTATTTGTTTTTGATAAGTTAAACTATATCTTTCATTCAAGATGGGGCGGTTGTTTTTCTAGCTCTTTTCGGGTAGATTATGGAAATATATCCACAAACCTTTAAAGCTTTTTCCAAGGATAGGTGGAGGAGTGCTAAAGTACTTTATATTAATTATGCTGAGGGCATTTGTGTGGCATTTTGCTTGATTGAAACAACTGTGTGATATAGGCAGAGCAAGTTCAATAATAATTTGCCAATGAAAAAGTAGAGGATCAGAGAGGTTAAATGACTGAGGTTACTCAACTTATCAGTGGCATAGTTGGGACCTAATCACAGGTCTTTGAATAGCTAATCCAAAGTGCTAATTATTTCTCCAACTCTTATCATATCCACTATGTCTCAGAGTATAAAAACATTGCCTCCTATTACTGATAAAGCTCTGAAAGATGAAAAGCAGTCAAATTATTAAGTTCATTTTAAAAGTAAATAATGTAGAGGAAGCAACTTTTTAAACCTGGAAAGGCACAACATTAAGTGGTATCCAATACTTTGTACAATGCAGATACCTAATAGTTGTTCATTTATCACCCTGAAAGAATACTTTCTTTTATGTATACATACATTGCCTTATATGCTACCCATAAAGTTTAGGTATACCCTCTGACAGTTTCATGAATGTGTGCTGACTCAGAATACTCCATGACTAATTTTGGTTCTATCAGAACTCTATTACCTAATTAGGTTGGCATAATTTAATATATATATATATATATATATATATATATATATATATATATATATATATATATATATGGCTAGCCTTGATTCTTGTTAAAGAAAACTTTTCTTTTGGTGAATGGTAAATTTTTTAAAGTGTCCCTTTATTCCATTATTTTATGTTACATAAAGGAAATATTTCCATGAAATACATTTGTACAAATACATTCACCAAATACAAAGATATCTACTAATTTAGGGGGGAATAGATGCATATCATACTAACTTGTCTTTCACAAGTTATTTGCCATTATTAATGTTTGTTAATTGTATGATCCTAGAATTTTCTGGTGTAGATTTTTCCTGTAACATTTAAAAGTGCAGTTGTCTTGGGATATATTCCTAGAAGTGGGATCACTGGGTCAAATGGGAGTTCCACTTTAGTTTTTTATTTATTTATTTATTTATTTTTATTTTTTTTATCTTTATTGTTCAGATTATTACAGTTGTTCCTCTTTTTTCCCCTATAACTCCCCTCCTCCCAGTTCCCACCCCACCTTCTGTCCTTGTCCCCCCCCCCACTGTCCTCATCCATAGGTGTACGATTATTGTCCATTCTTTTCGCACACCTCCAACCCCCTTAACCCCCAAAAATTGTCAGATAGAATAGAATAGAATCAGAGGCATAGAAAGGGAGTGCACTTTAGTTTTTTGAGGAAACTCCATACTGTTCTCCATGGTGGCTGTACCAGTCCGCATTCCCACCAGCAGTGCACGGGGGTTCCTTTTACTCCGCATCCTCACCAGCACTTTCAATGTTTGTTCATTTGTTGATGATAGCCATTCTGACAAGTGTGAGATGGTACCTCATTATCATTTTGATTTGCATCTCTTGGATGATTAGTGACTTTGAGCATGTTTTCTTATGTCTCTTGGCCTTCCTTATGTCTTCTTTTGAAAAGTATTTATTTAGGTCCGTTGCCCATTTTTTTATTGGGTTGTTTATCTTCTTTTTGTTAAATTGTGTGAGTTCCCTGTAAATGTTGGAGATTAAACCCTTATCGGTGATAACATTAGCAAATATGTTCTGCCATGCAGTGGGCTTTCTTGTTGTTTTATTGATGGCTTCTTTTGCTATACAGAAGATTTTATTTTGATGTAGTTCCATTTGTTTATTTTCTCTTTAGTTTTCATTGCCCTAGGAGCTGTATCAGTAACCAAAAATGGAACTCCCATTTGACTCGGTGATCCCACATCTAGGACTATATCCCAAGAAACTAGAAACATCAATCAGAAAGGATATATGCACAATTCACCATAGTAGCACAATTCACCATAGCTAAGATTTGGAAACAGCCTAAGTGCCCATCAGCAGATGAGTGGATTAAAAAACTGCTGTAAAAAAGAAAGAATTCTTACTATGTGCAACAGCATGGATGGAACTGAGGAGCATTATGCTAAGAGAAATAAGCCAGTCAGAGAAAGATAAATATCACGTGATCTCACTCATTTATGGACTATAATGAACAATATAAACAGATGAGCAAAAACAGATCCAGAAACAGAGAAGCATCAAACCATCAAACCCCAGAGGGACGGTAGGGGAAGGTGTCGGTAAGAGGGAGAGATCAACCAACCAAAGGACGTGTATACAAGCATATAAGCCTAACCAATGGACACAGACAACAGGGGAGTGAAGGCATGAATGGGGGGACAATAGGGGGTTAAGGACACATATATAATACCTTAATCAATAAAGAAAAAAATTATATATAAAAAAAGAAAAGAAAAGGAAGCCAGAGTCATATAATAAAGTACCTGTCACCCTAAAAAAATAAAAATGAAAGTGCAGTTGTTACTGCTATTCTGCAATGGCTGTAAATTCCTTCCTCCCTTATATCACTTCTGCTCCAGGAATTGATTCACTTTTTTAAACCTAGCTACTTTCTTAGTTTTCATTTGTATTCTCAAATTTTTGCTCACATTTTATAAAGTACTGGCAATGCATATTTTGTAATGTATATACTGACATAGCTTTTGTTTTTTTCTAACATTGCTTTCAACCTTTTTGTTTTTTACATTGAAAGTTATAATGAGCTAAGTATGTGTTGAGTGAGGCCATGTTGCTAACTCAAAACAGATGCCTTACAGAAAGTCTTTGGAAATATCCAAGAGTCTTGGGATGGATTTTATTGGCCTATAATATTAGAACTTCCTTATTAGGTAATTAATCCAGAAGAAGAGGGGACATTCAGTTTTCAATTAGGCAGTAGGAGGTGTGAAGCAAGATGAGAGAATCTGCCCATGACCAAAAAAGATCTTAAGAAACCAACATTTTGTCCAGCATTCAGTTTTTCCTTATATGTACCCAAGATCTACCCTGTAATAGTGTTAACTCATGTTTCTTTTTCTATTTATTTTATAGATACACAGGATAAAATGAACCCCTTTTCCATATGGCTGCTATTAAGTCTTCTTTCTAGGGTTTTCTTTTCTTCTTCCTATACTTGAATGTCACTCTCTTCCTCTCATTGAAATTTTTTTGAGCAATTTGTTTGCATGAGTCAAATATTTTCATTCTTGCCTAACCCTATGAGATAGTGTTCTTGTGTCCTTTTTAAATTTACTTTTTATTTTTGTTGTTGACAGTATTGCAAATGTCTCCCATTTTGCCCACCTCCCCACCCCACCCCAGGTCTTCCCCATGCTGCTATCTTTTTGATCAAAGCTCTGGAAGTTGAAGAACACAAGCAATGAGGGGTTGAACCAAGATGTCAACTGCCACCGTTAGTGTTTGGCATCAGGCTCTTAGCCACTATGTCTCCCCAGCCATTCTTTATGTGACATGTTCTCCAGGTTTCTTGCTCTTTGTTCTTCTTCAGGTACATTTGTTGTTTGTCACTAACTCTTGTATAACAACACAGACAAAAGGAGCTCAGTATCCAGGGGTTCTCTGGCCTTCAGTAGGACAGCTTGGGGATGAGCTACCTACATGCACACTTGGTAGCAGATTTTGTCATCATTAGTATATACTGGCTTTGTGAGATCTTTTCCCTCCATTTTAGGTAATCTCTTTTTTTGTCCCAGGTACACATTCAGTAAGTATGCCTTTAGTTCACATAGAAGGATTTGGTTTTTTTAAGGTGTTCTATGCAGTCCCATTTGATTCTTGAAAATTTCATTTGAAATTTCTTGGTCTATATCTTGGTGACTGTGGCATTTCACAGTTTTATGATTCATGAGTTTCTTTTCTTTTTACTTTTTTAGAACATTCTACCATTTTTGAGTTATATTTCTTTTTAAAATCCCTTTCTGCAAGATTTTTAAAATTTGTAACCTATTTTTCTCTCTGTAGGTTTTTAATTTTCCATACTTACTGTCCAAACCTCCTGAATCTCAAATGGAACTGCAGTTGGTTTTCCATCCCCCTTTTGACTATTGCAGCTAACTTTGTAATCTTGTTGGGTTGCTTCACCTTTTCCCATTCCTGATGGCATCTCTGAACTTATGAAGTGTTCCTCATCACACTAATTTGCACTGGATTCCACAGAAAATACAGAGACAGTCCACTTTGGATTCATATCTGCCAATAACTTTCTGTGTGTTTTTGTATGTCAGTTAATATCTTCCTCATTTGTATAACATTATTTTGGTCTATGACCTCTGCTTAAATCCTAATGTCTATGATTGTATAGTACAGTACACCAATCACTTTTAGAAATTTCAATGTAACTTTAAATAGTAAATAAAGGCAGGTACTCATCTTTGCTTTTCTGAGCTATATCCAGGCCTGATATGCACTCATCTGATATGCACTCACACAATCACATTAGTAATTCAAATATGGAAGAACTTCTCTTCTGTTGGAATTCTGAATAATCATTGCCTACTTGCTGCGTTCCTCTGGGGGAGGGGCATTGAGAGGCTCCCATCCCTGAACACTGGCTCTACTTCCATGGACTCTGTCAACCACACACACCACCCCAGCTGCCACAGCTCTCAGAGGCTTCACCCTCTAGTGGTTGCTTTTGGTAAATGTTATATGTGGATTATAGCACATGTTGATTATCAACTACAGTAGTTTAATGAGGCCCTTGTAAAGCATATTCTCTATGTTCATGATATTTCAGAGTGTACAAACTCAGTAATTCACATACTAAAAATTATTCCAAAGCCAAAAGTGATCTCATCTCAGAGTTCAGTTTAAACTAGTACATTTAAAATAAAAGTGATTGACTTCAGTACTTGAAATTACATGGCTGATCCCTTAATTATCACACATTTGACAAAGTCCTCTGTGTTTCCCCAACCCCCACTTTTTTTTTTTTTTGTAATTATCTACTTTGTTTCTAGGTGAATGAAATTTACCATGATGAGTCCCTCGGAGTACATATAAATGTGGTCCTGGTGCGCATGATCATGCTGGGTTACGCAAAGGTAAGTGAACGGTAACGTAAAGGACTGGGTTAGCAAATCGTAGATACGTTGTTGAAGCTACAGCCAACAGATGGCATAGATAAGTCTCTCGCAACCCTCAGTTGTACTGAACTGATGAAGAAAAACAGCCACAGTGAGTAGAGATCTCCAAATTTGAGCAGATAATGAGTGATTTGTGTACTGGTTCCATTCCCTTTGTTTACCTCTGTAATAGAATAGTAGATAGTTATCCAGACATCAAGCATGACAATATGGATGAAAAAAAAAATGGATACCATTGTGAGGAAAGAGAATATCTTAGTCTTATTATTATTATAAAATTTATGACTCATTTTTTCTTTCAAAACATATATTGAGTGTGTGTCAGATGCTTTCTAGGTGCTCAGATATATCAGTGAAGAAAAATGACAACGATGCTTCCTTTACATGATTTGTTTTAAAAAAGTAAAACACATAGTGAATATTTTCATTTAAAAGAGCTTTAGTCCTTTTGAAAATTAAACTTTAGGTCAAAATGCACATAATAGGCATTTCATGGGATGTAACTAACTATAGTTAACTTTAAAATGGCACTAAATGTGTCCCTATCCTTGGAAATAATGCGAAGGATGAAATGGTTTCTCCCTTTGGAGAGAAAATATAGGGAAAGTGACAACTTGGCAATGTTTTGATGTTTAAAATTATATCCCCCCTCCCATAATTAAATTTTCTGATTATGAAATACTAATGAAATTATATAGTTAGCAAATAGAAAAATCCACATGCTTGCATTTCATCATGTATTCAGCATCCACTTATTTTCCAATAAGAAGGTGTCATCAACTTTTCGTTTATCCCATAAATCTGACCGGCTTTGCATTGATGACACTGACTCCAAGTCAGCTCCAGCGGAAGATGTTAACAGCCTTCACTGGTTGTTGCATTATTTTCTTGGAGAAGTTTGCTATCAGCATATGACAAACCAAGCTAATTTTGTTAAGAATGTAAACACTGATAATAACATTTGCTGAAATATAGTAAAACTCTCAGCCTGTTAGCCAAGCAGGGACTAATTAATTTGGGGTTGCAAGTTCAATTTCTCATTCCAGCAGAGCTACTCTGGGAAGTGTGGCTCCTGGTTCTTGAAGGATGGTCCCTTTCCCCCTGAACTTTTAACTCCTGACCATAATGTGACAGTAGCAACATTCCAAGGAACTCCAATCCATCTATTGGAACTACAAGATAAGTCCACACCCCTACCTTGCTTCATTGCTATGAGCTTAAAAAGAAGAGTTGCTTTTCACAGTGTGAAGTTTATAGAATTTGACCACTCCCCATTAACTAAGATTTGACCAGCTTTACCAGCTCATTGAAGAACTTACATTTTCCCCATATGTTGATTAATTCTGGAGCTCCCACAAAAATCTTAAAAGATCTTTCACTTTAACAGCTCTGGATAAAAGTCTGATGCCAGAATATTTCCTCTATTTTTATTCTTAATACCTATGAAACTAAACATCTAAGCTGAATTAGGAAATATTTAGATTACTAGAGTTCTTAACCCATGACTAACATTGAGTTGCCTCACAATAGCAAATCTCAGCATCGCATATTGGCATATATGGTGTCAGTCACCTTTCACACAGGTAATATTGATTACCGTAGAGCTCCTTCATGGGCATTTAAAATTCCCAAACTAAAGAAGGTATCTGAATAGCTCCCAAATAATATTATCGAATATTATTTAAATGCTATAATCCCAAATGTTAACTTCAGCTAAAGTTATTAAAAGAAGCCTTTGGGCAAATGTTATGTATGTCTTCAACATATTATTCCCTCTCAGTCCATCAGCCTCATAGAAAGGGGAAATCCATCCAGAAGTTTGGAGAATGTGTGTCGCTGGGCTTGCCAACAACAAAAATCTGATCCCAACCACTCTGAACACCATGATCATGCAATTTTCTTAACCAGGCAAGACTTTGGACCTGCTGGAATGCAAGGTATTTCCATTCAGATGTAGAAGAAAAACTCAAGGGCATGACTTTTCCAAAGTAATCTTAAATCAGAGAGTCTGTTCAAGTGTTCATTTTATCTCTCCCTCCATCTACTTTCCACCATGCATCAGCCAAGCGTACATTTTCTTTCTATTGCGTCCAGTGACTCCTGTGGAATTCACCATATTAAATGCCACTTAGGTTCCATAATAAATTATACTTGCCTTTAACATAATGATTGTGCATTTGAGGTATAGAGGAGAGGCTGTAAAATGCAGTGTGATCTCCACTAAGTGTTAGAATGGGAAAAGAAATGCCACGAGAGGTGACTGCTGCCAGAGGACCCTCTCCCGAAGTCAGCTCACATTGAGCTAATAAATTCTGGGGTAGGCTTTGGAAAAAGAAGACCGACGATTTTCTTTTCAGTGTTGATGGAATTTCTGGCTCCCTTCATTGGTACCATGACATGAAGGACCATTCACTAAAACAGAAAGACAACACTTAGTTGGTGGGCAGAACAGAATGGCAATCCCAGGCAGTTCCTTCCCTTAGAAAAGGAGAAAATGCAGACCCAGTGAATCTTTTCAAAGACCATTACCTGTCGCTTTCCCAAGAGAACGTGGCACAATGCTAGCGGGGAAATAATACTGCCTCTGTTTCCTAAAAAGCTTTTTTTTTTTTCTAGGCAAAGGTCCAGTAGTAATTCTTAATGGGTTTTCTCATAAAATGAAAATAAAAGTAATTGTTATTCTCTACAGGATATGCTCCAGTCACAGGCATGTGTCATCCAGTGAGAAGTTGCACTCTGAATCATGAGGATGGTTTTTCATCTGCTTTTGTGGTAGCCCATGAAACCGGCCATGTGTAAGTCACTGTTGACAGCTAGAAAGCCAGAAAAGGTCTTTTCTTGCCTGCCTTTCTCAGCATTGTTCGCACTGTGGGCAGAGGGAATGCCAGCATGCAACTCCCGTCCCTTGCCAAGTGTGAGGAGCTGAAACACTGAAGAGATCATGCGCTGAAACCAAATGAGCAACTCTAGCTGCAGACACCCTTGCGCTTTTCATAGCTGTAAAATTAGAAAGGCATTTCTGTCCAGTTCTCTATTCCACAGTTGCCTGCAACACCTCCACAGCGCCCATGTTCACTTAAAAAATACGTATTTCCCTATACAGTAAGCCCTCACTTAACCTCGTCTGTAGATTCTGCAGCTTTAAGCAGAATGACTCATGAAAGCAGTTTTACCGTAGGCCAATTGATACAAACCACAGTTACGTTTCTTCAGCATCTCATCAACATAATAAGGAAAGGACATCACACAGAATGACATAATTGAGGACCTACAGTATTTATTTTTAAAACAGAAAATAAGCAGAAGCCCTGGCCCCTGTGATTCTTACCAGCAAGATCTCACTCTGTGTTGTAGGCTGGGAATGGAGCATGATGGACAAGGCAACAGGTGCGGCGATGAGACTGCTATGGGAAGCGTCATGGCTCCGTTGGTGCAGGCGGCGTTCCATCGTTACCACTGGTCGCGATGCAGTGGCCAAGAATTGAAAAGATACATCCAGTGCGTCCTTTCTGCATGTCCTGAGAGCATTCATATTGTAGCAGAAATACAGGCGGGAAATGGACCCTTAGGATCTTCTTCATATAAAACTCCCAGTGAATAAAAACTATTGTTCACAGTAAATATTTTCTTATGACACAGAGCTGTTGGCACAATGATCCCATAATATGATCACGATATTTTAAGCCATAAGCCTGGAATTTAAGTGATATTTAACTATGATTTTTGTTTTTATTAAATTCTTAATGGAATCTTTGACTAATGGTCAGATTTGAGTTGAGGAGGAGGAGGAGATGGCCCTGTGATGCCTTCATAATACCACCTACATTCTGTAGCATAGGTGTCAGAATCTGCTCTGCCACACTCTGCAGGAACTCCAGGACACGAAAAAGGCTGCACGGTTATGCTGCATCCCTAAGTCGTGTTTGACTCCTTTTCCTGAGATGAATAAGGGTGAAGGGTCTTGTTTATGAAGAACTAAAACCAAAAACCTTTGAAGATACGCTTTTGTGGCCTTGCTCTGATCTAATGAAATTCCAGAGTCTGTAATCTATGGATAGCTTTTTAATTCGGACAAGATAAAAGAATGGACATTTAACTACATGCCATGTTTTCCTTCCTGCAGTTCCTATGACTGTCTCCTTGATGACCCATTTGAACATGATTGGCCCAAGCTCCCAGAACTTCCTGGAATCAATTATTCTATGGATGAGCAATGTCGTTTTGACTTTGGGGTTGGTTATAAAATGTGCACTGCGGTATGTTTCTCACAGTCAATTTAGATCTTGCATCTTGAATTCTAGTTTGTGTAGCTCCTGTTTGCTGAGTTTTACAGACTCACTGGTATGAGTATGAGAATTTCTTCCAAGGATTTTGTGTTTGCCATGTCACTACGTATTAAAGCTGAGTACTTTAAATATACTGTCTTATTAATACTTGGGACAGACTAGCTGGAAATTGGTATACTTTTATTTTACAGATGAAAAAGCCAAGATTTACAGAGTGTAAGCAACTTGCTTAAATTGCACATCTGGAAAACAGGGGAGCTAGATATTGAAACCAAGGTTGTCCAGCTCCAAGCTTTATGCTCTGCTCTGTTGCTCCCTTAGTTTTTGTAACATTCAGAGATGATATTTAGGCCTTAGGTAGGTTGCTTTTTGTTAGCTGCTTGGCCAGTATTCCAAGTAGCTGTGAGCACGGAGAAGGTCAATACTAGTTTACTCTCCTGTGAGAATCACGTGGTAGAGCGTGGAGGTCAGGACTACGTTCTTCATAATCACACTGATGAGTCGTGAGGGCCTGGATCTGACACTTGATTTCGAGCGCCTTCTTTAATCTCTCTGTTTAGTTTCCTCGTGTGTAAAATATGGATAATCGTAGTGTTCATCTCATAGAATTGTTGTTAGGATTCAATTTCATAATATAACTAAAGTGCATGGCACAATGGCAGGCACATACTAGTCAGTGCTCAGTGGAATCCAGTAGAACCAGTCTTCCATGTAGCTATTCAGATTAGAGGTATATGTCTTTAAATTTCCATGTTGAGGTATAGTTCATTACAAAAATGGCTTTTCTATATGTTGGAGCAAGCTTTATGTGTTATAGCAAAAAAAAGTATTTCATGGTACTGAAAGAAGTTGACCTGATGTTGCAAATCTTCCATATGCTGATAGCGACAGCCATTGGACTATCTATAAACTATACATTGCCAGCTCCTAATCATCTGCATTAATCTTTTGACCTGAAAATTCTAAAGGTTAGGCTCAGTATGGTGGGAATGTATAGTTTCCGCATTAAGTAATAGGGATTAGAACAAAAACCCAGGTCCAAAATGAGTACTAATCAAGAAAAGCTCCGACCAATGTAATTGGTGGTGTAGGCAATTATATATGAACTCGTAGCCTGTTGCAGGAAGATTCCTGCAAGAATAGGGCTTCCTGAGCCAGAGCGAAGCAGAAAAGGAAGCGAAGCCAGCCTCGGCTCCCTCCCGTCTCTGCCGCCTCAGCTCCCTCCCATCTCTGCAGCCTCAACTCCCGTCTCTGCCGCCTCAGCTCCCTCCCATCTCTGCAGCCTCAGCTCCCTCCCGTCTCTGCAGCCTCAGCTCCCTCCCTTCTTCACCATCTCCACTGCCTCAGCTCCGTTCCCTTCTCCACTGCTTGGCTCCCTTCTGCAGTACTTGTCTTCCTTCTACACTATCTTTAGTCTTCACTCTCCTGTGTATGCAAATTAACCACCATCTTGGATGAGTTAATTTGCATACAGCCATTCTGATTGATTTATGGGCGTAGCTTAGGTGTCTCAGAGTGAAGGTTAATTTGCATATTACTCTTTTATTAGAGTAGATAAATTGTGTTTGATATTTTTAAAAATAGCTATCTGAAGAATGGTAAGGTGTTTATAGTTAGAAGGAGAACAGAGAAGTAAAGAGCACACACAAATATGTATGCTGACACATACATTTTGATACTATAAGGTGATGTTTTGGGAAAATAAAAAAGTCTTAAGATTGAGAAAACTAAGACTCCAGTTGGGCTATGTTACTGTCTCACTTGTAACCATAGCTATATAGCCTTATCTGGTAACCCATATTTCTCAGCCATGCATTGTCGTGAGACTCAAATACATGGAATGTATTTTATAAACTGCATGAATGTATTATAATAGTTTGTTATACCTGGAATATGTTATTTCACATATAAAATTTAACAAATATTTTCTACTTTCAGATAGCTCATTATAATGGACATTTTTATTATTTATATCTGACTTAATTTATACTTTGAGAAGCTGTTTTGATAGCTTAAAAGCTACAAAACCATTATAATAAGCTTTCATATATAAAATGTTCATAATTACTATTTTAAATTCTAATATTGTCTATTTGAAAACCAGAAAATAGAATTGGCATATAGAAATACTGAGTCAACTAGAGACTCTCAGATAAATTATCACTATTATTTTAGAAAAGCAGAATAAAAATATTCTCTGCTTAGAATTCTTAGGCATTATTTTTTTCTCAACATGCCACAACTTAGGCTATTGACTTGAAATTAAAATAGAACATGTTGTTTTAATGTTCTGCTATCTGTATTTCATTGTGATTTTTATTCTCTCTCTCTTTCAGTTCCGAACCTTTGACCCGTGTAAACAGCTGTGGTGTAGCCATCCTGATAACCCCTACTTTTGTAAGACTAAAAAGGGACCCCCACTTGATGGGACTGAATGTGCTGCTGGAAAAGTGAGTCTATACTATGGAGATTTAATCACCTTTCAAAGTCTGAAAAATGATGAACATAGTTGTATTGTCATTTTTATGAGGACCATAGCACGTGAGGTTTCATTATGGTAACGTACTAACATTATATAGTAGCTTTCAACAACCGCTCTAACAAATTACCATAAGCTCAATGGCTTAAAATAACAAAAATGTATTTTCTCACAGTTTCACTGTGCCAAAATCAATATGTGGACAGGACCATACTCTCTCCAGAAGCTGTAATGGAGAGTCTGTTTTTGCCTCTTCCTCTAGTGGCTGCCCACATTCCTCGACTTGTGGCTGCACCAAACCAATCTCCAACTTCATGACCACATTGCTCCCTTCTTCTGTGTGCAAATGTCCCTCCCTCTGCCCTCTCTTAGGAGGATGGATATACGGGATGACATTTAGGGCCCACCTGGATAATGCAGGATAACCTCCCCTCAAAGTCCTTAATTTTATCACACCTTCAAAAGACTCTTTTCCAAATAAGGTAATATTTACAGACTCTAGGACCTGAGATCTTTGGGACTATTCAACCCACTACTGATAGATTACGAAGCAGCAGCTCAGCAGGCTATCTGGGACCCTGCTAATGGGGTTTGATGTACTTGTTGGCTTCCCACTCCTTGTGAAACTTGTCCAGAAATAAAGTCCTGTGAATTTATCCAGAAGATTTGGCCTTGCTCCTTTGGGGAAAGATGCCCAGAGGTTTTAAATCTCAAATTGTGCAGTTAGGATTGAATGCTTAAAAACTGGTCAAGCGCCAAGCTACCCTACTCATAAGGCGAAAGGTCACCCATTCTAAAACAAAGGTATCTTAAGAACTCAAGTTGAAGTGCCTTTACTAGTTTGGAAATAAGATATGGTAGACGGACCAAAAGCTGGCAAAGAAGATTCATAAAGCTTTTAGTTCTTTTAATGCCCTTTAAAGCTCCATTGCAAATGTGTATAAACTGTACTTGCAATGAGGATTACAAGCATAATAATAATAATAATAATAATAATAATAATAATAATAATAAAAACCTGCCATTATTCGTGTTTAAACTTTGTTAGACACTATGCTACACACATTACATGTGGTGTGCTGCTGTGGGGAAATGTAGTATGACAAACTTTTGACTAAAACACAAGAGCAACAGTGAGTTGATTCCTATTTGTTTTATGAAAAAGATATCCTCCAAATAAACTCTGAACATCCAACTTCTTGAAACTCACTTGTGTTATATTCAAATTTACCAGAGTTGAGTTTTAAGAAACTCTTTTATTGTGAGATAAAAAAAAGCAAGTCAAAATATTGGAAAGGGAAAGAACACCTTCTGAGCATGTGCTATGTAGAGGTAGGTGCCTCCATGCTATCAGGGTTCTAACAGTTCCCACATCATTACTTACTGGTCAGATGGTCTCATATTACTCATGATCCTTTCCAGGTTCCAGTTTTCCACATTACCTACTGTGTAAATCAGGTATCATTTTTATTGGTCATGTTTGATACTCACCAATAAATGTATCATATAAAACTTCTTCAGAATGAATTATTTTTTTAATTTCAATTTTATACTTAAGAACATACTAGTAAGTCTAAATTACCCTGTGTATAGGGAACCTTATTGTTATAACTAGTGGCCTGGTGCAGGGATTTGTGCACATTGAAAGGAAATTAATTAAAAGAAATATTTAATAGTGTTATTCACCCTTTCTCTATGATAGAAGTGTCAGAGATGAAAGAAAATTAGTAAAATGTGTATGAAAATAATATATAAATGATTAAAAATAAATAATAACAACATGATATAACAACAACAAAGATGTGATATAAAAAGAACAAAAACATGATATAAAAACAACAAAAACATGATATAAAAACAGTGACTGATAAATTGATTAAACTTATTCTAACACTAAGGCCAGTGTCACACAGGGACAAATCAGTTCTTGGAATCAGAACAACCTCTCCTCCCCAGATCCTGTTAATACTTCAGCTTCAATTATGTTAGGTTACAATTTTCTGATAAGTCTAGTACTACCATTACAAAGACCCCATTTACTATTAAGATTTCTCAGTAGCATGATGATTGCACCTACTTTCAATTCTAATTTATGACATGGAATTCCCAAAGGAGTAACACTTTTGAAAAATTTGATGGGAAACTTTTCCTTTTTGGCATCATCATTGAATCTAGTATTATTGTCATCTCTGAGTCTTAATGCAATATCCATTCCCCACCCTTTTTCACCATGTAGGAAAAGAATAGTATATATCACCACATCTAACACAGGAAACAGGATTCTGATTTGTTTCATTTGAGTTATTATTGGGATTTGGATTATTGGAATCTGGTTTACAATGAATGAGCAAGTCCCTTGCAAAAGGAGGTTCTCCATCTTCATTTCTGAATATGACAGCAACTTCAGTTACACAGGGATAATTATGTCTTCCTGGGTCACTATTACGATCATATTTAATCACCATTGTTACTTCCATGCAATGACGCCACTTTATTTCAGCTTCGGAATGTCAACAAAAACAACCAAATTCACAACTGACAATGACAGATCGAAACACACATGTGCAATTGGCGCCAGCGAGAGCTTTATTTGTATCGCGTGTGCTTGAGTCAACTTAGGCTTTCATAGATATAGAATAAACTCGCCTAATTAGATCTGCTTTCTGATGTAGCTAAACTTTTTCCAAACCAGTGAAGCACCCCAACTTCTTTTTCAAGTAATTGTCAGCAACACAGCAGTAAATATTAACACGAAGCAGATTATTATTGTAGATCACCCAAAGATAACAAAGGGTAAAATATTTCACTGCAGCAGTGTTTGACTATATTCTGTGCAGTGAGAAAAACTGAAGTTATTTTCAAGGTCTACCATTTCTTACTTCATTTTTAGTTGGGTCAAGTTTCTGAGCTTTCTAGATCTCTGTTTTCTGGCTAATGCAAAGAAAATAGGATTCCACTAAGTCTCCTATCTACCTACTTTTGGAGTTTTGTGAGGATCAAATGAGATGAGTACCTAAAAACGATTCACAGACATTTGGTTAAACTGTGAAATGTTTTCACCTGGCTATAAAGCAAGTCATGTTCCTGGGCTGAAGAAACTCCAAGGAGGCTAGTCACTAGGGAGAGGCAGCTGGGCATTACTATGTGATGTCTTTGTGTGTGTGTGTGTGTGTGTGTGT
>PVJC01037466.1:0-17204 GCA_004026665.1 Murina feae | reverse complement strand
GAGAATTGGATCCATGAGGAAGTGCTACCAACATACACATCTTTAAAAAATATATTTGTTATTGATTTCAGAAAGGAAGGGAGTGGGAGAGAGAGAGAAGCATCAATGATGATAGAGAATCATTGATCAGCTGCCCTCCCACTGCGCATGTGCCCTTGACTTGGAATCAAGCCATGACCTCCTGGTTCATGGGTCAATGTTCAAGCACTGAGTCACACAGGCCAGACCGACATACACATTTTGACTCACTCCACAATCCTGACTAGGAAGGGCTGAGTTTTACAAAGATTTTTTTTTCTCTCTCCAAACATTAGTAAGGGATCATTTCAATGATTTGTATCAGTTGAGAATTTTCTCAGCTTCTCCATTAAACCACTGAAACGACTTTGAGTGGCCACATATCCATGCAAGTCTAGTTAAACCATCCTAAGCACCCTGAGTGTAGACTTTATACTGATATTGACAAAATACTATAATGGGGCATAAAGTTAATGGCAAGCCTGTTCACTTGCTTGTGAACTGGCTGATTTTATAAGGCGGCAGAGTGATGGGTCCCCGAGGGCATAAATCAGAAACCAATCCTAATTCCTTAGCCTAGAAATAAATTATGTTTGTCCAGACTATTTTCTTTTGCTCTGAAAGATGCATCCTATTTTTATATTAAAATACATTATAGCATATTTTCATATTAAAATACTTTATAATATGGTAAGCCAATTAATCTGACTTTCATTAGATTGCCTTTGTTTTTTTACTCTCCCTTCAAGTGTTTGAGAAATTACCCAGAGTTTTATCTGTAAGTATAAAATCTGCAAGGCTTAGGTGCCCTTACAAAGTAGATGCATCAGATGTACCCACCCTGAGCTGGAATTTTAAACTGTTGTTGCAATAATAGCCAGATAGATCCAGAGACATGGAAGCAGGCAACTGACAGACAAGTTTCAGGGTGAGGGTGGGAGTGGGAACAGATTAACCAGAGAACTCATAAGCATAACTGAGGGACACAGGCAATAGTGCAGAGAAAACCTGGGGAGTGGGCAAGAGTGGGGTGCAGGGGGGAGGAGGGGAAGGGAACATCTGTAATACTTTCAACAGTAAAGATAAATTAAAAAAAGAAGAAGCGGCAGCCACCTAGAGCCATTTATTAGGAGGCGGTGATTGTGGCAGTAATGGTGGTAGTTAGTGCATAGCTTGCTCATAGCGGTCCACAGTAATGATCTCATTGAATCTGCGAGATTTGAGACTCTGTCCTGACTATGGAACACAAGAGTAGGCTTCCATTGCTTTCTTGGCGATTCTGTGTGTTGCCCAATATCTGTAAATGAATTTCTTATCGGGTGAGGCCGGATAGAACCTGTTTTTCATACTTGCAGCAAAGGGCCTGGGCTCATAGAGGAGCTGGGGTCAGAAATAGTGGCCATAGTGGCCACAGTCTCCATGGACAGCAGAGAGAATATGCACTCAGTTTCCTGGACTAGTTGTGTGTGGGGGGTGGGGGAAGACATTATTTTTATTTTTTAAAACCTTTTTTATATTGATTTCAGAGAGGAAGGGAGTGAGGGAGGGAGGGAAGGGGAGAGAGAGAGAGAGAGAAAGAGAAAGAGAGAGAGAGAGAGAGAGGAGAGAGAGAGAGAGAGAGAGAGAGAGAGAGAGAGAGAGAGAGAGATGTTCATTAGATTCCACATGAGTGACCTGGAGAGTATCATGTTTAGTGAAATCAGCCAGTCAGAGAAAGACAAGTATCGCATGATCTCACTTATTTGTGGAAAGGCTTTTTAAATCCATACAGTGTTAAGGATGGAACTCAGACAACAGAAATACCACCTGGGCTGGTCTGAATGAAGAGCTTGTTGTAGAAATAGCATTTGGGACAGTGCCAAACTGAATGAAGGACATGAAAAATTCAAAGACTGAGTGAGGGTGAGCTGGTTACTACAAATGGAGCTGGAATGCTTGAAGTGCCGACGTTCCCCCACTTTCTTCTCAAAGCACAAACTGAGTGCTAGAAACTTCCACAGGGTTTGCTTAAGAAATCGTCTATGTCTCCTGGCTGTAGGGCTTCAAAACAAACTTGGATCCCAAGGTTGAAGGTCAATGCCTGACAGATGTCATCACGATTATGAAAAAACAACAACACATGGTTTAGGAAGGCAAGTGTAGACAAAAAGGGGCCACATGCTAACCTGACTTGCTCAGGGAGGACTGAGTGAATTTAGGTCTCTCGCAAACTCAGAGACCTAAAGTCACCACAAGGATGGTCTGAAATGAAAACGTTTCCATGACAAAGCAGCTTATGGTGGGTAGTCATGGCCTAGGCCAGGGTCTTCCCTGATCAAAGGTCAATCTTTACCTTAACTGATACTGTCATTTTGCATCAACGATAACATATCATTCAGATGTCAAATTAATGTTAACTTCTTCTGGACCCTCAAAGAACAAGTACCCCTCTGTGGAGGCCACACATCCTCTCAGTATATTGAGTTACTTATTGATTGTTAACTGTCCTGCGCCCCTAAATACTAGGTGTACCAGTAATAATGTGGATTTTTTCAATAGATGGAGTTACACATATATACGCGATTTGATATGCATGCTATTTTGTTGTATTGACAGCAAGTTTCAAAACTTCATATGTCAAATTTGCTGAATGTGTTATCATAGATATTTTTAAGCTTAAAAAATGTCCAATTTCATGCTAAAAAAGAGCATTTGTGGAAAATTTTAATTCGTTATTTTATTTTGAAGAAAAAGTTATCATATACTTTGGGAAGCTTATGGTGAACATGCTCCATCTCAAAATACTTGTGAACACTGGTTTAAACACTTTAAATGTGATGATTTCGATGTGACAGACAAAGAACCTCAACAGAAAAAGTTTGAAGACTAACAATTACCAGCATTATTGGATGAAGATGGGTGTCAAACTCAAAAACAACTTGCAAAAAGATTAAACAGTGCTCAGCAAACAATTTCCGATTGTTTACAAGCCATGGGAAAGATTTTAAAGGAAGGAAAATGGGTGCCACATCAAGCGAACGAAAGACAAATGGAAAACCGAAAAGTCATCAGTGAAATGTTGCTTCAACGGCATGAGAGAAAGTCTTTTTTGCATCGAATTGTGACTGGCGGTGAAAAGTGGATTGATTTTGAGAATCTCAAACGCGCAAAATCACGGGTTGATCCAGGTCATTTTGCTTCATGATAACACACCATCACACACTTCAAAACCAGTTAAAGGCACATTAAAAGATCTTGCCTGGGAAGTATTAACCCTCCCGCCGTATTCACCAGGCCTTGCTCCTTCAGATGACCACTTGTTCCGATCGATGGCACACGCACACTCTGAGCAGCACTTCAAAATGTATAAAGAAGTGGAAAAGTGGGTCTCTGAATGGTTTGCCATAAAACAAGAAAAGTTCTATTGGGACGGTACCCACAAATTACCTGAAAGATGGGGAAAGTGTGTAGCTAGTGATGGACATTACTTTGAATAAAGCACTTTTGATGTATCTCTTGAAATTATGTTTTGATTACAAAATCCGCATTATTAACCGGTACAGCTAGTAAAAGCAGTATGTGTCTGTCATTTGACTCCTTATCCAATCCCAGAGGTTTCCCTGCTTTGCTTTCTCCCGCCTCCCTAATCTGTCACCAACGCATTTCGCGTAACCCCTCGTCTCCTCTTTAGATCACAATGTAGAAAACAAGGGCAAAACTGCCCGTCTCCAGAGCTTTATCGCAATCCCTAGAGATTCTTCTCCCCAGCAATTGTCAATGGTGTGGCTCAAACAAACTCACAAGGAACTGGAAGACAAAGGGGAGAGCTAGGATTAACTCCCAGTGATGAGAGCACTAAGAACGCTTGCTTTCCCTGGCCTCAAGGAATAAAAACAGCTGCCCCTTCTCATGGACTAACCCTGCCTTGCTTTCACTCATTGCAATGACCTTAATAAAAAGAATGACCTTCCCTGAGAAGCTACTGTTCATCATGCTCCTCTTCCACCCCCCAGCTTGCCTGAGGCACGCTGATTGAAGGTATTCTAAGGTGAGACTGAGTTTTCAATCCCCTTTTAAGAATTTGCTAATTCACACTGACTGGTTTGGCTCAGAGGATAGAGCATCGGTCTGCGGACTGAAAGATCCCAGGTTCAATTCCGGTCAAGGGCATCTACCTTGGTTGTGGGCACATCCCCAGTGGGAGGTGTGCAGGAGACAGCTGATTGATATTTCTCTCTCATCGATGTTTCTAATTCTCTCTCTCCCTTCCCCTCTATAAAAAAATCAGTAAAATATATTAAAAAAAAGAATTCGCTAATTTTTGTTGGACAAAGAACAGTAAATGCTTTGGTACAAGGAGTGCCTGCTGGCACCTCTGATGAACCCCCCAATGGTTGTTTTCTGTAGACTGGGAACACCTGTGAGTGTGAGAATCAGGTGAGCACCCCCTTTTCCATGAGCCCAGTAGCAGCTATGACCCATTAGAGGCACAGCGGGCGTAGGTATTGTAATAGACAACAGGTCCGATGTCTTGAAATAAATTCCTTTTCTGCCGCAGTCAGATTCTATTCCTGCAGAAATGCTGACTGACAGAGCCACTTGGGGCCTCGAAAGTAAGTTATAGTCCGGAGTCCCCAAGAGTGCAGCAAATATTTATTGTTTCCACTGAGCCAATCACTGTGCTCATAAAGTATGAACACTACAAAAATAATCATTATTACAGCTGTAATAGGACTTTATAGGTTTCCTGTGTAGATGAGAAAATCACTCTGAAAACATAATAAAATGACTTTTGCATAATTAGTAATAAATAAAGGCCAGCCATTATTTTTCGTTTTTATAATGCATTTAGTATTTCTAGGTGGGCCGTGCTCAGCACTTGGCCTGCATTATCTCATTTAACGCTCACAAGGCTCCTAGATCTGAGATGGGCACTATTACACAATGAGAACATGAGCCTTAGAAAGGCTCCGAGAGCCCTGACCTGTGTGGCTCAGTGGATAGAGTGTCAGCCTGCAGACTGAAAGGTCCCAAGTTTGATTCTGGTCAAGGGCATGTACCTTGGTTGCAGGCACATCCCCGGTAGGCAGGAGGCAGTTGATCGGTGTTTCTCTCTCATCGATGTTTCTAACTCTCTATCCCTCTCCCTTCCACTCTGTAAAAAATTAATAAAATATATTTTTAAAAAAAGAAAAAGAAAGGTTCGGCGAATTGTTTCAAGTGACGCATTCATTCATGACAGCCCGGCACGAACCAAGTCTGGAAGAAAGCATGGCTGCTCTGCCTTCACACACATAGACTCTTGAGTTGACAGGGAAATAAAATAGTATCTCCCACATTGAAAGGGTGCTTTCGTTTGCTGAGCTTTTCACAAACATTATCACATCCAATCTCATCATAAGCGTGCATTAGGACGGGCTGGTTTTATTGAGATGTGATGTGAAACTAATTCAAATTATGGGATCATTGCACAGAGGCAACTAGGAGAGGAAAACGAGAATGGTAATAGGCTCAAGGGAATACAAAAGCAGAGATCATTATATATTTCTTGAGCGTCAGGACAACGTTTTATTTTTCTTTGTATTCTCCCTTTCCAAAAGCCCAAGATGGCACCTTGCACATACTATGAATAAGGTGTACATTTCTTAAGTGGTTTGACCAGTTGACAAGGTCCAGGAAGGAACGGTTAACGCTCAATATGAATGCATGCAAAACTTTTTAATTTGGAAACGTAATGTTGAACTTAATCATATAAAATACAAAGTTACACTTGGCTCCCGTGGGGGGAAAAAGTTGAAGATGTATTACATTTCTAAGCTTTTATATGGCTACTAGAGGCCTGATGCACAAAATCCGTGCAAGAGTAGGCCTTCCTTCCCCCGGCTGCTGGCACCAGCTTCCCTCTGGCAGTCCTGGCTTTGTCCGAAAGGACATCCTGTCTAATTAGCATATTATGCTTTTATTATTATAGAAGATGGATAAAGGGAATTCAGGTTGGAAGTAGCACTGCACGATAAGAGCCATATATTAATTTCTTAACATATGGATGAGAATCCGCCATGAGTTCCAAGTAGTGAAATTACTGTATGTAAATTTGAGAGTATTCATAAATAATGAATCAAGCTATGCTACACTCACCTGTGATCACTGGTTACCAGCAAAACTAAAAGTATATGCTCATGATCGAAAAAGGAAAATTTATTCAGTATTTTTTTAAGTATCAAGCACTGTTCTAGGCACTTGACTCTCTAAATTCTACATAGCAGTTACTGCTGTTATGTTGTTTGTATTAAAATACTAACCGTGCACCCGGCTGGTGTGGCTCAGTGGTTGAGCATCAACCTATGAACCAGGAGGCCACGGTTGGATTCTGGTCAGGGCACATGCCCGGGTTGTGGGCTCGATCCCCAGTAGGGGGCGTGCATCATCATTGATTTGAGAGGAAGAGGGAGAGAGAGTGAACAATCAATCAACAAACAAATCAAATAGTAACTAGAAATGCTGAGTACATTTCTCCAGGTATGAAGCCTTGTAAGTGATATCTAGAGAAAAGCTGCTGAGACCATTAGTAGGACCTGCCTGTGAGACCAAGTTCATTTGAGACTGTATCGAGTGTCCGACAAGCCAAGCTCTGGTCATGGTGGTAAGAACATAGCAAGTAACATTTCCTGGGTATATTCTCTCTCTTCAAAGAGAAAAGCATGCCTGACACTAACCCCCAACCCATGTTTAGGCCAACTGTCAATTTTTGGAGTTTTTATTCCGTTTTAACAAACAATGAAAATGAAGGGCAAAGAAGTTTAGCGATTTCCTATGAGAAGTGTAATGCGTACTTGCAAGGACCATTTTCATACATTACGTACACATCTAATTGCCGTGCTGTGTGCTTGGAACTAATGTCGCACTGAATGTCAGCTGCAGTTAAAAACATAAAATAGGGAAACTAAGCAATGAAGATAAAAACCACGTTCGTTTAAGCTGAAGTAACTTTCCATAATGTTCCCCCTTTTCATCATAGATTATCTTGGAATTTCATGAGGCTCAGAAACAACACTGACACAGTTATCATTTGATTAAAATGTGCTGCCGAGCTTCGCAATGGGAGCATCATGTGTACTTGATTTGCTCCAGGGGCGAGCTGCCCGAACCGCGGTCCTGAGACTCGCCATTACCATTCTTCCAGGAGAACCCGAGAGCCGGTCATAAAAGATATAAATGACGCTCCACGGCGGCGAGGCCGATGCTGGGGTAGCGTCCTGGCATTGTGGAGAAGAAAAGTGGCCTCATAATAAAATCACGGCAATATTGCTTCTCTCTCACCACAATATTTTCAATACTAATCTAAGCAATAAAAGTAATAGCGGGGCTAACACCACTGGCAATATTAAATTGAAATAGCAAATTGCAAAGCCGGTGAAATTGTTATCAGAGGGATTGATCTACAATGGAACCAATATTTCAGGCTCCCAAATAAATGGTCAATAAAGGGGTGCCACACCATCGTGCAAGCATTACGATGGTGATTTACCAGAGACGTATTCCTTAAAAATATCTCGCCATCGTTCATAGACCAGGGCAGAAGATGAGGGCCAGAAATGAAAATACACTTATTTTTATGTTCCAATGGACTTTGGTTGCTCACAACGCATTTCTTAACTCATCCTAAAACAAACCAGCAAAAATAAAAAAATAAAATAAAAACTAGATTCAATTTCAAGGGATGTTTATTTTATGGGAACCCATGGAAACATTAGACCTTAGCCAGAAATATTGCCTCTCTGTACAAATGTAGTCAATATAGTTAAGAGAGATTTAGGAACAATTTTTCATATATTACAAACCAACTACAATTTTCTTAGATTCTACAATACATTAGGAAGCATAAGGTTTACTTTTGTAGGACACTGAAAACATGCACAGAAATCTATCTATGTACTTATTTCCCATCAACATCTGTCATCTATCTATCATCTATCTATCTATCTATCTATCTATCTATCTAATCTGATCTATCTCTTATATGCCTTGTAACTATCCAGAGAGGCTACATTTTGCTGCTATAACAAACCATTCCAAAAATCCTAGATGCTTAAAACAACAATCTATTTCTCACCCACATTTTTTAAAAATATATGTTTATTGATTTCAGAGAGGAAGAGAGAGGGAAAGAGACAGACTCATCAATGATGGGAGAAAATCATTGATGGGCTGCTGCCTGCATGCCTCCCACTGGGGTTCCAGCTTCTGTCCTAGGCTGGGACTTGAACTGTGACATCCTGGTTCAAAGGCTGATGCTCAATCACTGAGCCACACCAGTTGGGCCACGTTGTCCCTTTCGTGTCCCAAAGAGAGCTTATCCGTTTCTTTACCACGCAGCCAAACACACCCATGGACAATCAACCCAACTCGCAAAGGCTTCACTTTGCAACTTCGTGGCAAGTGTCTCCCTTACAGGTAATTGCAATGCCAGCATCACCAAAGAGGGCTTTGTTGGCACCCTTCCCAGTACCCACCAGCTGGCCACTCGGCCAGCCAATATTGTCTGTCATGGCAGTGAACCTCCCCCAAGATGCAACTTCTGTGGCAGTCAGCAGCAACAAGGTTATGCAGTGACCACAAACCCAGATCCAACATAAGCTGAGTGTCTTATTATTTTAAGACTCGATGTCAAACTATTAAAAAAAAAATCTGTAACTTTTTGACACATACTTCTAATGAAAAAATTTTAAATTACCTAACAAATAATTGAAAGTCAGGAAAAATAAGTATTGGTAATGGGTCCCACCGGCCCATAGTTACAATACGAAAATGCAAGAAACTCTGAGACGCAAGTAAGGATTTATCATTCATTTGTCAACCAAAACCCAAATTCCTTTGGAAACAAACCTTTCTCAAAATACTTATAAGTTGGGATGTCATGTAATATGCAATATTCGTATCACATTATCATTCTAAACCCTGAAATCATCTAAATTCTGTAGCATACACCCCCCCCCCTAAGGTTTTGCATATGGCACTATGCACCTGTAATTCCTGTATCACACAGAACTATGGGATACCATGTACGGCTGCTTATACATTGTACATAGTACATTAGCCCACATTATGTCTCCCCATTTGTATCACATTGAGTGAGATTTTTAACTTTCCCCGCATGCAACAGGTGTTTACTATCTTTCTCAATACCAGCGGTTGCTGTTGCAATTGTTAGTATTATAACCCTTTGGATCAGGCATCCTCAAACTACGGCCCGCAGGCCACATGTGGCCCACCGAGGACATTTATCCGGCCCGCCGGGTGTTTTTGCTGCCACTGCCTGTCCTGCTTAAAATAAGATATGTGCAGTGTGCATAGGAATTTGTTCATAGTTGTTTTTTTTTTTTTAACTATAGTCCGGCCCTCCAACGGTCTGAGGGACAGTGAACTGGCCCCCTGTTTAAAAAGTTTGAGGACCCCTGCTCTGGCTTCTAAAGACAATTATTTAGTGCAATAGCCTTTCATGTAAACAGTTATAACATCACACTCTGCAAGCGCGCATTTTTGTCAATCAGACATCCATGTTTTATTATTATTTATGGCATCTAGGAAAGAATGGAGAACATGTCTAGGGAATTAGGTTAAAATATGGATGCCCAAAATCGGACCACGGATGCCACATCTTCCTTGCTTGCTGATGAAGATTAATCACACCTCGGAACACCTATAATTGTTTTGCTAGCACCATGATAGAGACTGAATTTCATTTTCTTCCAGCCCATACCCATTACTCACACAGTATCTAAACACGCATAACAGACTGGGTGGAAGAGAAATATTAAGTTGGATAGCCTAAATGATAAGCCAATATCTGACTAATAAAGAAGTCCAGGGAACTTTAAGACCTATAAGGGAGGAAATGCACTTAACTTCAGCAGATTTTCCTTCGTACAGAATCATCTGAAATATTTCCATGGATGAAATTTGGTTATCAGCTCCGCAGGAATATGATATATCATGACCTGAGCAGACATGGATGGAATTACATCACACCCACCTTTCTCCTTCCTTTTATTCCAGTGTCAGCATAATATTGAAAATGTCTCAGCAAACTCTTCCTCTTCATAACTTTAATAAGTAGATCTGCCAGGTGCAACACTAGCAGGAGGCCCGTAATGTATTTAAGTCTGGAAATGAGGCAATTATCTTTCAAAGTTCTGATTGGCCACGTTTTCCTTTCGGAGCCGGGCAATGAACTGATTTTGCTGGTGGCTTTTCGAGTAACCCTTGAACTCACACCTGCTCATTTTATTAAAACAGGGACGCCTTGCCAGGGGTGAGAAGGGGATCTTGGGCGTAGAAGCCTCAACAGCTTGGTCCCCCCACTCTTCCTATTGATTACATTTCCTGACAGTCACCTGGGGATGTTAATGACTAGCCAGGCAATTAACACCCTTGCAGAATCATAAAGAAAACATAATTATATCGAGAACTCCCCGAGACTGTTTGTAATCTTAAACACAACATCCCCAAGTTTCTCCACGGCTATGGCAACCCATGTTTTGACATTCCTTCCTGTCTATACCCCTCAACCCAGTGTCTGTTCCCGACAACTAGCAGCCCTTATTAATTATCTACTTCCTTATTTTAAAGGACCAAAAAGAACCCCGAGTTTTCGTCAACCTAATTAAACATTCCCCGTGGAGCTGCTTAACGAAAACAAGGTAATGTCTGCCTTGCATATAAAGTGAGTCATCTTTCTAGGAAAAGGGATCTGCAGTGAGAAAGATGACTTATCTAATATTAGTTGGTGATCATGTTGAACTAAGTGTCTGCTTTCTCCGTGGCAGGGTGGTAGCTCAATGAAGAAGACACTGTGGAGCCAGACCACACGGATCCCTTCCTCACTGCCCCTGAACCCACGTGACCTTGGGGAGGGACTCGCCATACCTGTGACCCAGTTTCCTGTTCTGTAAAGGGGAATAATGGTTTGTAATGGTCAGTTTTATTAATGTTAACCTGAATCGGCACACCTAGCAGTTGGTGATATAAAAGGCAATGAAACAAAAAGAAAAACAACAACAACAAAAATGTCGGACTTATGGCTGAGTTGCTCCTGCATTCTGTGCTCCCCAGCCTGGCTTCTATTCTGCTTGCTTTACATATCATGTCCGAGTTTTGAGCTGAACTCCAGAGTTTTAGCAAGAGGAATAGAGAACAATGCTGCTAAGCCTACTTTGATGTTTTTCTTCACTATCACAAACCCACACTTAAAGAAAAAAGACTGAATCTCTGAGCTATAATTATCTGATTTGTCAGTTTTGTATTGGTAGAAAGTTGACTGAACTGGTATAGCAATGTTTTCCCTAATTTTAGGAGGATAAGCAACAGAAACATGAAACACAGCTCTGCCGGTGTGGAGAATTGACCTATGAAAGAGGTAGTCACATTTTGATTCCTGGTCAGGACACATATCCAGGTATCAGGTTCAATCCCTAGTAGAGGGCACACAGGAGGAAGCTGTTCAGTGATTCTCTCTCATCACTGATGATTCTCTTTCTCACTCTCCCTTCTTCTGCCTTCTTCTGATATTAATATATATCAAAGATATATTTTTTAAAAGAAATAATGAGCACGTAACTGTCTCCTACATTTTTCATACTATCTTGAATTTCTATCATGCCATCTATTAGATGACAATAGTTTCAAGATCTGGACCTAAAAATGTAGTTGTACCAAACATTTATATATATAAAAGCCTAAGCAACCATTATGACCAGTTGACTAAATGACCAGTTAACCAATCACTATGACATGCACTGATCACTAGGGGGCAGACGCTCCATGCAGGAGCTGCCCCCTGGGGGTCAGTGCACTCCCACAATCTCCCTCGGTCCCTCCCCCTAGCCTGCCGGCCCCAATCAGCCCTGATCGCCAGCCAGGTTGAGGGACCCCACCTGTGCACAAATTCACGCACTGGGCTAGTATGTGAAAATGGAATTGATTGGAGATGTCTGATGACATAAATGTTGGGTCTACCAGTGAAAGAAATACCATTTAAAAAACATTTAAAAGTAAAAAATTTCAAATACATTTGTTGAATGCCTACTCATTCCCCAGACCCATGCCCCCCCCCCCAAAAAAAATATGTTGTGATTTTAACGCACTATAATGAAGGCCACATCTTTCCATGAGGGAGGATGCTGAAATTGTTGAGATGGCCAAAAGTTCAGATACCATGAGTGGTTCTCCTTTACAACCTCTGTCCTGAATGCCTTTCAAAAATTATCTGCATGCTATTCCCTGGCACCTGTAAATATGATCTTAATTGAAAAGCACATCTTCACAGATAGGATTAAGTTACAAGTCTTGACTTTGGCCAAGATGGCCTTGACCAAGATGGCCTTCATAGTCCCTTCAGCAAAACTAAACCTGAGCCAGGTTTCTTTTGGAATATAGGCCCCTGATATGGTCTGAATGCATTGCTCCCAAATTCATATGTTGAAGTCCTAACCCCTAAGGCAGTGGTTCTCAACCTCCTGGCCCTTTAAATACAGTTCCTCAGGTTGTGACCCAACCATGAAATTATTTTTGTTGCTACTTCATAGCTGTAATGTTGCTACTGTGATGAATCATAATGTAAATATCTGATATGCAGGATGGTCTTAGGTGACCCCTGTGAAAGGGTCATTCGACCGCCAAAGGGGTCGCGACCCACAGGTTGAGAACCGCTGCCCTAAAGTGAATATGGTTACTTATATAACAAATATCTGAGACTGAGGAAGTGGTTCTTCACCAGACTCTGGATCTGCTGGTGCCTGAACTTGGACTTCTCACAGGCCACCTCAATGAGAAATGAACTTTGGTTGGTTGTAAGCCACACTAACGAGGACATTTTTGCCATGGCAGTCCCAATGGACTAAGGCAGCCTCTGCTTCTCTTTACTGAGAGCATTTACTTGAGGAAACTTGCAATTGTAAATTCTTCCTCTGCCCCTTCAAGATGTAAATCTTACCCCAGCATCTAGACAGGTTTACAACCCGGGAATGTCTTTCTCAAGGACCTGGGCGCCATCTCTGTGAAATATAACCATCGGGAAAGAGAGAGAGCCCATCCTCACCCTCTGTGGGAAGATAAGAGCCCAACTAATCACCAATTTGCAAACACAGATGACCTGGTAACACTGGCTGACCACCCCCACCCCCGACTGGTCCTCTTATTTTTTCCCTCCCACCACCTTTTGTTGATGCTGAATTGAGACCCATCTCTTCCATGTTAATAGTTGTAAAATACAACCTTCCTTCCCCTTCTAATTTATCTGTAGCAAATTTTTCTTTGACAACATTGGGTGATTAATCTGGTTTATTAAAACAGGCTCTGAAGGCTATACCAGTGATTTTTTTTATTGCAACTTTTTAAAATATATATATATTTTTTATTTCTGAAAGGAAGTGATAGAAACATCAATGATGGGAGCCATATTGATTGGTTACCTCCTGCACGCCCTCCTACTGGGGATCAAGCCCCCAACCTGGGCATGTGCCGTGACAGGGAATCGAACCTTGCCGTCCTGGTTCATAGGTCAACACTCAGCCACAGAGCCATGCCAGCTGGGCCATCCCCATGATCTTACAGGGGAGAGGCGGAGGGAGATGACATAAGGAAGAGGAGGACGGTGACCTAGAAGGCAGAGGTTGGAGTGATGGGGTCAGAAGTCAAGAAAGACTGGCAGCAACCAAAGCTGGAAAAAGCAAGGACATTTCTCTCTCCTCTAGAGCGCTTAGAGCAGCGGTTCTCAACCTGTGGGTCACGACCCCTTTGGGGGTCGAACAACCCTTTCACAGGGGTCGCCTAGGACCATCCTGCATATCAGATATTTACATTACAATTCACAACAGTAGCAACATTATAGTTATGAAGTAGCAACAAAAATAATTTCATGGTTGGGTCACAACATGAGGAACTGTATTTAAAGGGCCAGGAGGTTGAGAACCACTGATTTAGAGGGAAGACAGTCCTATTGACACCTTGATTTTCCACCTTTCTGGTTGTTTTAAGCCACCAAGTTTACGGTAATCTGTTACAGCCGCCTAATGCTATTAAGAGAGTGATCAAAAATCACTTTTATTTATATGTGTCCTTTTGAAATCATGATCACTAAGCTATTGTAAAAAATGTTAATTCCACTTAAAACCGTTTAGATCGAGACCACTCTCTGATCAAGGCAACACCATGCAAGTACCATATGTCGACAACTGAGTGCTGTTTTCTTTACAAAAAGTAGTATAAATGAAAGTAGTCCTATTATTTTGTTTTAAAGACACACTCCAGAGTTTCTGCTTTTTCAGAGTACTATTGTTAAACGATAGAATTGGGATAAGCCACTTAAGCACCTGTTTTTAAGGAGAATGCTATTTAAGCAGATCCATCCGGCTAGAGCCCTGGAAATACTAATAGAATTCACCAGTTTAGGATAAATGGCTTCAGTATGGATTTTTGATAAGAAAACAGCTGCTCATCTAGAAGTAGTGGTAGCTCAAGTCAGAAGGGCACGGGAACTGTCTGTTCTGGAAGATATGATATGCAGGGAACAGATGGTTAACATAAATAATTCAAAATAGCTCTCTAGTCGCTTCTCCGGGTAAAAACAACGCGTGGAACTATGCGTACAAGGTGACTTGGAACTTCTCGGCATGCAAATGATTCCTGTTTCATTTCCAGGCTCCCGTTATATATGCCATTTAAAACCAAAACAAAAGTTTTCATTATGTATGTGCGAGTTCTCTAAAATCAACACAGGCAACAACATCACAAACATCATATATAGCAACGGCGTCATATGAGCAATCACAGAATCACTAGATTCTGATGTAGGACAGTGGAGGCTAAGACGCAGACTATTCGAGGCTCACTTATCTCACAGATCGGCTCAATGACACCCAGAAATAACATCCAAAATAAATAAATAAAATGAACTTTTGCACAGTATTTGATAGTCTGCAAATAATTTCTACATGACGTGGTAGGCAGTTAGACAGACAGGAACAGAAGGTCACCAGTTGGACACCCCAGGTGCCTAGCAATGGAAGATCAACTGTAGGGTGGGGCCTTGCCCCCAGGGTGACCTCTCCTCCCATAGTAAATGCTGGCCAGGCAGTTTGGCCCCCCAGATCTTTCCTCCCCAGAGAGAACACCTAGGCCTCAGCTGTATTTCAGCTCCAGGCCCAGAGAAGCAAGAAAACCAGCCATGGCTGACGTCAGGACCAGCTGCACGGAGTAATGACCCCTGCCCTGGTGCCCCCCAATCAATCAGTGGAGACCACAACCCTGAAAGGACACACCTGGAAAGCTGCTGAGTGTTCTGCTAAGATCTTCCCCTGGGGGCTCCCCTAAGCTCTCACCCTCAAAGCCCTTAGGAGGGAGGGCCCCGTGCTTTCTCCTGGGACAGGCCTATGCCTTTTTCTCCCCCACTCACTCCCCCCAGGCACAGTATCAAGGTTGCCAAACCCAGGTTTGGACTCAGACCCCACCTGGTGCCGTTCCGCCACCTACATCATATACTCCATCTCACCCCAAAGCTTCATTCCTGCTGAATATTTAAATTGTATGCGGAACTTTTTATGTGTTCCTTGTTAATTATCTGATATTTCTTCTCTTCCAGAAAAAAAAGATTGACAAATTGACAGTGGTGCAGGGCCCTGGGCAGTCCCGGGTCTGTCTCCTGCTCCAACAGAGTTTGGACGGGACAGACCCAGGGACGCCCCTGCTCCCAGCCTCGGGCCACTCTCCTGCGTCTCATCCAGTCACCATCTTCACGCCACCTCCCAGACCAGCCAACACACGGGTTTCCTTTCTACCTTCACTCCTTGTGCCCAACAACCACGCGCCCCCAAATTCATCAGAATCATCCCACCACCGAGGCCGAGGCGCGTCACCCGCCTGGCCACCTGCCCCTGCGGGCCCCACACCTACCTCTCTCTGGGCTTCTGTTTCCACCGAGAGGATGTGGCTCTCAAGGGCGAAGGCCGCTTCTACTGCAAGTTGGTGGAGAAGAAGCTGAGGGTGCTGAGCATCTGAAAGACGCTAAACCAGCGTGGTGGCCGCATTCTCCTCCAGGACATGCTGAGGCTGCCCAAGGTGAGTGGGCAAAACTCAGGGCCGTGGAGGCAGCCTTGGGCCTGGAGAGGAGCCTGACCCAGGCCCTTTTGTAGCTACAGGCCCTGGTTCTCCCAGTGCAGACCCTCCTTCCCGTGACCTCCTGCAGGTGAAATGCATCAGGAAGATGGGCCACACCTGCCTCACCTCCACAGGTGGCCCCCAGGCTGGGCTGGGCCAGTATCTCTCCAAGGCTCCCCCTCAAGCACAACCAGGAGCCTGTGGAGCCAGGAGGCCTTTTGTGGGGGGGCCCTCTGCACCCCCTAGTGTTTTGTTTTTACCCCAGAAGCCCGCTCTCATGCATTTGGACCAAATGAAACAATAAAGCTTTTAACAGAAAAAAAAAAAAAAGGAAAATTGATAGCGTTTCTTTTACTTCAAATTAGCCAATGCACCACACATGAAGCATTTCTTTATCCTGCCCCATAGAAAGATAGACGCACAGTCAAATTCCCGCGTTCATCCACGGCCATAGCCCTCATGCATGCTTCATAGCACCCCCTCTCCTGCTTATAACGGTCTCCTCTTCAACATTTCATTCCCTTTGGTGTGACAACAGGCCTTGCAGCTTTTCCAATCAAGTAATATTTACCCGAATCTGCTTTTCCTCAATCTGCCGCTTTAAGGTTCTCCCTCTTTTCATAACTAAAGTTTTTCAAAACATAGCTTTGCTATTTCTACTCCATTCTTCTTAAGCTGGTGTTCAGTACACAGCCACCCAGGACTCTGGATCTGTCATATCTTCTCAGTCCCAAGCATTTCATGTCAAGGGTCGGCTGGTGGCGGTCGAGATGAGCTTCTGCTCTAGGTCCTGGGGGCTCTCCTCCTTCCCCGTGACCCCTCTCTGCCATTCTCTGACCCCGGTGGTCAACTGTTGTAGACTCGAACCCCGTAAGGAAGAAATGGCCGTCTACCACTGACTCCTGACCCCAGCTCTGCCTTCCACCTGCAGCCATGCTCCTTTGGGGGAGCAGATTCTGTTCCTTTAGGCTAACAAACAAAATAGAGACACACAGAGATCAGACTCACTGCTCAGAGTCAATCTGGGAGGAGGTCTGCAGGGCTGGGTGAAAAGG
>PVJC01037465.1:0-17198 GCA_004026665.1 Murina feae | reverse complement strand
GGTGAGTGGGAAAGAGTTGGCGGCCTGCTTGGCGGCTTCCCAGGTCCCTTCCGAGGATCAGGGAGCAGGAAAAGGCTGGCCTGACCACGAGGCGGGGTTTTCCCTGCTTTCTGGTGGCTGGAGGAAGATGGGCAGTAGGCAAGCTTGGGAGGCAGGCCGCCCGCAGCCCTGGCCATGCTCAAAAAAGAGAACAACATGCTGGGGAGGGCAAGAGTCTGAGAGATCATCATAGAGGGAGTGCCTGCTCCAAGCCTCCACGGTGTGCCTGGGGGCAGGCCCCCAGCAGGTAGACACACACAGGAGGACTGCTCCGAGCCTCAGATGCGGTTGGGGGCAGGTCCCCAGTGGCCACACACACACACACACACACACACACACACAGAAGGCACCTGGCAGACTGGGGCCATCATAGGACATCCACTGAGGGGTCCCAGACTGTGAGAGGGCACAGGCCGGGCTGAGGGACTCCCTCCACCTCGAGTGTACAAATTTTTGTGCACCGGGCCCCTAGTAAATAAATAAAATATTAATCACACTTGTTCCATGTCTGGATTTTCCACTGAACTGTTCAGCTCATGGAGAAAGAACTATATCATTCATGGTCATAATCATATCCTCAGAGCCCAGCACAGTGCCTGAAACTCAGTAAATGGTCAGTAATATTGTTAAATAAAATTTAAGTGATGATATGTAACTCATTGTAACTGTATGGAATCTGTTAGTGAGCACTGTGTTTGATGAACTGAGCCAGAAGATGTCTGAGGTGAGTGGGTTTAATTAAAAAAAATTCAAGAAGTATATTGCATTTTATACCAGATAAGGAAGGGATGATATACCTAGATTGCCATAAAAATGTAGCATCAGTGCATGGAATACAATATCTAAGAATACTGGTTTGACTAAAACAGAAAATTTTGAGTGGAAGATAGGGAAGATGAGGTTAAAAAGGTGGGTTGGAAGCAACAGCAGAAGGGCCATACCTGTCTAGGTAATCCAGAAATCCACAAGGATGATTAAAGTCAGATGTCTCTGGATAATGAATCTGGTCTCCGTGCATATTAGTGGGCTGTGGGGAAAGGAAAGAGAGCTGGATGGGCAAGGAAGAAGTCTAGCAACCAGTCGCTAAACTTCAACTATTGGCCAATGTAGGTGAGAGAGGAAAGGGTGGGTGTATAGACTATGTGGTTCTTACAGTGGTAGAAAGAAGAGAGATTGAACTACATACTGGAATCTGTGCTGGGTTCAACAGGTGAAAGAGTTGTAGTCTCCTCTTTGTGGAACTTCTTATTTTGAGAGACAGGTATTAACCAAACAGTCACAGAAATGAATTATCATTGCCAACAGAGCTAAGTGCTAAGAAGGAAAATTGCAAGCTACTCTGAAAGTGAAGACCAAGATGGGCTGACCTAGCTCAGGGGGTGGTGGAGGCCTTCCCAATAAACTCATGAGGAAACTGAGATCTGAGTTAACTAGGTAGTTGTAGTGGTTTAGTAGTGAGGCAGTGGAGAGACATTCAAGGGAGAGAGAACCTCATTCACACACCAGTATGTGTATGTGCACATGTCTTGAATCTACTCTTCTATCTTTGCAGGTTCTAAGGGATCTGTCTAAAACAAAAAGCAGGCCTCCAGAACTATCTTGGGGCCAAGAAGGCTTACTCACTATGGCACATTGGTCCTTAACCTCCACTAAATCCTTTGGATATTCTCAGCAAATCAGTGCACCCACTCACAACAAACCTATTGACTTGACAGGGAAGCCATTGCACAGAAGGTTGAAGTGATTATTTGAAAACTGCATAGAGTGAGCCCATGTGTTCCACTAAAGGTGCTATTTTGAGACAGATTCAAGTTGGGAGTCCAGAAATCAATCAGGTCAGCAAACAGTCAATCGGTCTCAGCCATTAAGAAAACGCGTTGGTGGTATTGTTATTGACAAAGCCACAATGACTCATAGGCAAACTGAGGCGTAAGGGCATAGCTATACTTGTCAATAAAGGACCTTTTGTCCTGAGAAAGCAAGCAATTAGAACCAGCTATGTTTAATTTTTCACCTCCTAACCAGAATAGTCCTCCAGCTACATCTATCAGTGCAGGACGATAGGGCTGAGCATTGAGGTTTAAGTCATTACAGGGGAGATGAGGAAAATAAGATCATAGGTTGAGAAATTCCACATGAACTATTTTTCAAAACTTCTAGATCTCAGAAGTATAAGAAAATTGGAAACAACAAAACAGAAGGCCCCTGCCCTGTACCTCACCTCCACATTGCAAAATATTACTGGCACTAACTCAATCCAAGCTGAAAAGATTTTTAAAAAACACACAACACTACATGTTGGGAGGGAGAGAGGAGTGGGGTCTCCATAGCCTCATGGGCCTAGCTTGGGAACCTCACTAACTCTTCCTAATTTCTACTTCTCCTTTGCTCCCACCTCTAGGCTCACAAGTCCACTAAGGATGTAATATCTTTCGAGTCTAGACTAGAAGTTTTGAGAAGGAAGGGACAGGAGTAGAATCACCTCAGTATCATTTCTGTGTCCCAAGTGCATGGCATTGAATAGGCACTCTGTTACTGCTTTCATTGAATCCCTCCCTGAATTCAGAATAAAATCTGTTTTCCTAGAAATGTCATAGCCCTGATTTAGAAGTCCCTGACTTCTGCCCACAGATATACCCTGGACTATATTCTAGTCATAACTCTGGGCAAAGAAGTTCCTTCTACAACCATGTTATTGTCATTCTTTCTGACCTAGCACAGAATTACTTTATTATAAGTCTCCAGGTCACTTCAGCCATGCCATCCATCTGCCTGCAAGGAAAGCTCTGGGCCCAAATTTCTCCCAATCTCAAGAAAAAACATAGCTTCCATACAAACACATCAGAAGATCAAGCTCATTTGCATTTGACTTCCCGAGCCTCATCTAAGTCAGGTACTGAGTTTGACTTGGTTTATAAGACAGCTGTGTTTTGGGTAAGAGTCCGAGCACCCAAAATTGTTCACCCATATGGGTGGCCCCAAAGCTTTCTACATGTGAAGATGGCAACACACAACCTTGCCAGCAGCTGAATGACAGAGTGGTAACCATGAGGAATCCAGAGGGGTCGGTGGTATCTTTCTAACCCCCAAAATGAGAAGCAGTTTACCTGGGCCAAAGAGTCTCTGCTGAGACACGAAGGCTCAGAAGTTCTATGTTCCAGTCAAGGCTCCACCTGAAAGATACCTAAACTTTCCCAGATGGCCTAAGGGATTTACATCCTTGGCATGAGTCATTGACCTGGTGGTGGCCAGGATTCCCAGGACATCCTGAAAGAGGGCACTAAAGTTTAGCCTTAAAATAGAGAGCAAATTTGGACAGAAAGCATACAAAGGAGGGGATTCCATGTTGAGCTAAGAACATGAGCAAAGGGACAGAGGTAGAAAACTCAGTGCTTGAAGATAATAGCGAGTTGTTTTGTTTTCTTGAACTCTAGGACTCTGGGAAAGGAGTGTGGGAATTAAAGCTGAGGAGAGCTGGAGGAGTTGGATTCTCCAAGGTCTCAGACATAAGTTGTTGTCAGGGCTTGAACTTTGTGCTGAGAGTGGTGCCAAGCCTCTGAAATGTTTTGAGAAGAAGGGTAACACAAGAAAATTTATGCTTTAAAAAGGCTCTGTCTGGCTACCATGTGGTGTTTGGAAAACCGCTCAGGAGGCTGGAGTGGTTGGACACTGAGACGGTGATGGCCTGAAGGTCCTAGAGTTGAAGAGAAGTCTATTTGATCCAGAGATCATTAAGAAGATAAAGGGACTGGCATAGTAACTGATGGAATTTGGAACATAAAAGTCAATAAAAAGTTGAGGATTCATGAATCCCTATGACATTAAGATTTATGAATCCATAAAACATTTTAACTAGCTTTTACTGAGTATCAAATGTGTAAAGAGCTCTGTGCTTCAATATAGGGACCAGAAGTACAAATCCATAGTGCTTGCATTCAAGCTTTAGGTCTGGTGGAAAAAATCAGGTAAGAAAGTGACAATGGTGTATCCCTAGTTGCTGAGGGGCAGAGAGGAGGGGTTCCACATCTAACTTCAAGAAGATTGGAAAGGTAAAGGGAAATTTTTCATAAGAGTTAATTGCTGCGCTGAGTCTTGATGGGGACTAGGTAAAAGGAAGAGGGGACAGATCCTGTAAACAAGTGCACAGCATATGTGAAAACAGTGAAGTGTGAAACAGCATGGTGTGTGTGTGTGAGCCAGGGATGAGGAAGATGGTAGTTGTGATCTGGGACACAGAAGGCATCTTGTGATGATGGTGGTAGATGATGGGGATGATTTGGGGTTAGGTTCCATCTTGGACATATTGTGTTTGAGGTACTGGAGGATTAGTTAAGAAATCTCTGCAAAGATCTCCTTATGGAAACAGATCTGGGCTTATGAAGGATGATGATGGTGTTCTTCATGGGTAACCTTGCCCTTCACTTTCATAGTAAAATAAACCAGTAGGGGCTAGTAGGACTGAGAAAATGTAACAGGGACTATCTACTACAGTGCCCTTTGGTTGCAGAGCTCTATGTCACCACAGGAGACCATGATTGGAGTGGAAACTCTTGGGCTACCTGAGATCTGGATGGTTGAGGCCCCTTTGGTATCTGCAAGCATATACTTCTCCTATGTTTGGTTTGAAGAGGAAGGTGGATCACCACACTCATGTATACACCAGAGGAGCAATGGGTAGCAAAGTTCACATTGGCCATCTGGTCTCACAATTCCTTTCCTAAGCCACTCTTTTTGCCCACTGTTCAGAGTCAGGGCTTAATCCACCTATGCCAGCTTCATGTTCCTAGTCCTGCTCCTCCCCTCATAAGACTGCAACATGTGAACAGAGGGTTAATCTCCTGGCTGTAAATGATTGACTCTGAAGCCAGAACTGTTGCTTGAGAAAAAGAGACATATCCATCCACAATGATATCTAATTTTTTCTCATTGTTTGCTTTACCCAAGAGGATAGACATGCTTTCAAAAGATATTAAAAAGAAGAAGAGGAAGGGCAATGTATATACCAGGAATGGTGAGTCTGCAAAAGGGTCAGGAATGGAGTTTAGGACAGTGGAGAAAGGGGAGAATGGCCTTTAGTGGAGAGAGAGGTGCAAAGAGGTTAATCACTGAGGACCTCTTAAACCAGATTAAGGAGTTTGAATCTTGTTGTTGCAGCAATAAGGAGTCATTGGAAGCTTTTTTTCCCTTTCCCTTTAAGAATGACTTTTTTTGTAAAATTTATCTGTCTTCCTAATTAGAAACTAAATCAATATAGAAAAGGTCAAAGAAGAAAATTAAAAATAACTTCAACCCCCACACAATAATCATTATTAGTGCAAACCTCCATCTAACTTTGCCTTTATTTCATGTTATGTATAAATATGGGGGAAGAGAGATGAACAATTTTCAATGGTATCCTTGTATAAATCATATCTTAAACAAAAATATAAATTTTAATGTTCCTTCAATTTAAGAGAAGGTATAATCTCTTAAAGAAGATGTAGCATCTCAATGGAAAGAAGTAATTGTGTCCAGGTTTTAAGAAGACCCCTCTGGCTGCTATGATGAAGGAAAGAGTGAGAAGAAGGAATGTTGGATGTCAGGGGATCAGGTAGGATCTATCATAGTTATCCAGGTGAAAAAAGTGAAAGCTTGATTCAGACAAGGTTAGTGGGCCTGGAGAAGAGGGGTGGGCAAAAGCTCTAATGCAGTACCAGAGTTCCTATGACTTAATTTAAAATGGGATAAAACATAAAGGAGGCTCTACTACATAACTCATAGGTTTCAAGTCTTGGTGATTAGGTGTTGGTGCCATGATCAGAAATAGGCTAAGTGGGCAGAACAGGTTTGATGGGGGAGACAGAGTTGCTTCAGATGTGGTAAGATTCTGCAGCTGATGGAGCATCTAACAGGCAGTTGGAGATAGGAATCTGGGGCTCAGATGGGAACAGGACTTAAGATAGGGACCTGGGAACTATCCACAAAAAAAGTGAGCACAGAAACTGTGGGAATGTGAGAGATTTCCAGGGAAGAGAGTGTCAAGCTAGAAAACTGGGCCAAGGACAGAAACTTAGGAAGTGTTTATGTTAGAAGATGGGAGGAGGGAGAGGAGCCAAGGGGTGCCAACAAGGTTGGGAAGAAGCCAACATTCCTGTCTGAGTATTTTCTTGTTAGTAGTTTTCAGAAACCTACGGGAGACTCAAAGGCAAGGTATGTTTGTAAACAATGTAAGAGATGGCAGCTGGGAAGCAAAGAGCTTCATCTCAGGAGAGTGGTAGTAGCTCTATACAGAAGGCTTGAGGAAATAGCAGGCAAAATGGGGCCACTGGATTTGGCAATTAGGAGATCTTGAGTGCCTGTTGTGGGATCAGGTACTGGGAAGTACTGGGAGACAGAGACATGTGGCCAAGGTGAGGATGGGATGGCCTTCAAAGCAATCTCTACTCTCCAGATGTTTGGCATAAAGGGCAAAGGAAAAACCAAAGTAGTTCAGGAAGCTAGGATATGCCTAGGAATTTTCTAGACTGCAGGGCCAAAGCCAATAGAGCAAAAGAGACTAGGAAGTAAGCATGGATGGTGATGATTCATAAAGCTGAGACCTCAGGAAACTGGATAGAGAGGAGAGTGAGAGTGCCAGCAAGGAGGTGGGCCTCAGGGCTAGAGGAAAGGAGAAATATTGACATGGAAAAATGCAATATATTATGCTTGCAAGGAGAAATTATGCCATCAGCAACTACCATTCCTTAAGCATATACATGGTACCAGACATCAGGCTGAGTACTCCTAAGGCATTACTTCATGTAATGAAATAGGTACAGTTATTAACAACATTCTATGTAGGAAGGAAATAAAACTCACACAGATCAAATATATCACTGCTGGTTAGTAAGAGAGACAGGACTCCAACTCATGTCTATGGAATAAGATCTAAGTCCTTGTTTATTTTCATTGAATAGCCTTACAGAACTGAAAGTCACAGATAAGTTTACTGCAGGCAAGGGAGATGAGAGTGTGTTTGGTAGTGAGACAAGTATGTAAAGGCCTTTGAAAACAGAATAAATTTTTAGTTAAACAGGATGCTACCAGCAAACAAGACATGACCAGCAGCTTGACCAGAGTCAGGGTGCACCTAGTTGCCCTAGAGTCTCCAGTCCATATTCAATGCCCAGATCAATATAAATATGATTTCTCTTTTACAAATGACAACTTGAGGTCCAGTAACAGTCAGTGATTTCCCCGTTATAGATGGCTAAGCCAGGACTGATACACAAAGCTTCTGTCTCCTAGTCATACGGCTGCTTCTAATCTAGTGAAAGCACAAAGGTGGCTAGAAATACCAAGACACCAGCCCTCCCCAGCACATAGGGACACTCAGAAACTGCAGTTCTCAGCAACCTGGCTCTGTGGAGTCTTCCAGATCTGAATTTAAGTGCCAACTCCACCACTTATTGGCCATGTGCCCTTCAGGTGGTTGCCAAGCACTCTTAACCTCCAAATCCTCTGTAAACTAGAAATAATTATAGAGCCTGCCTCACAACATTGTAGTTGGGATAAAGCATAAAAACCCATGTGAGGTACCTAGCACTGTTCCTGGCACTGAGTGAGTGGTCAATAAATGCTCACAGTTCTTGTTACTATGGTTGTGGTTGCAATTAGTGGGGAGAACATGATTTAGAAGCAGACAGTTTGGACTCTTGTCCCTGGCTGACCACTTCATTGCTCTGACCCTGGACAAGTTGCTTCACATTGAAGCCAGTTTCCTTAGCTCTAAATAGGGAATAATTCGCAGGTGGCTGTGGGAATCAATTAGGTAGTAGATGGGAAAGTGCTTTGAAAACTACAAAGTGCCCCACAAAGGTCACTCATTGAATTCTACCTTGGAACTAAAAGATCAGCTTTCTAGAGAACCAGGCACAAAGGATGAGAAAATGGGTAATAACTAAGTTAATATACTCCATAAATCAAAACCGAGAAAGTTAGGAAGAAGAAAAGAAAAGGACTTTCTACTTCTCTGAGGTAGAAGACACATTTCATTCTAGCAAGCATGTGTTTGGAATCTGCTCCTGACCAGGATTTGGACAAACCTAGTTGAAGGCACAGTGCTGAGTCAGCTTTGATTCCTGTTTGCCATCAGCTCCCCCAAGTCCCTTGCACACACCTAATTCTGCCACAAAACAGACACAGGAAAAGCAGAGCAAAGGGTGCAGGTATTAGAATGGGCTTCTTGAAAGAAATAGCATTTGAGCTGGTCTTTGAAGGATAAGTACATAAGCAATTCATGAGAGGTAGTGGTAGTTACCAGAGAGATGAAAGGAAAAGCTTGAGCAAACAGCACAGTAGCATGGAGGGACTTGAGTTTGGGGAACAGCAAACTTATGCCCCTCCCTGAATGACTGAAGACAAGGATCTGTGCGTGAGGGGCAGGGGGAGCAGATGAACCTAAAGAGGTAGATTGGGAAGAGCTCGCAGAGCCTCCCAAAGTGGCCGAGAAGTGTGTACTTTGTCCTGCAGATAATGGGGAAGCACTGGTGACCAGTGCCTTCCAACTGACCTGGCCTGACCTGGCCTCACATGTAGATATTAGAAAAATCTTTTTAATTGATGAGATATAAGCTATGGTTGGAACTTCAATTCAGTTTGTTCCCACCAAAGCAGAATAGACTTTAGCCAAAAGTGATGATTGGCAATGTCCTCCACAGCTCAGGAAAGCAACTTTCTATGCAGGTCACTCCAGGGCCCAAGGAAGACCAAGCTCTGCCTCAGCCAGACAGCTCTCTGCTAGAAAATGGAAGACCATGAGCACTCTGAGGAAAGTCTACTGAATCTCATGCTTCTTACTTTCCCTTAAATATTTTTTTCTCATTTGTTGCTTTTCCCCTCCATTGTCTGGCCCAGCCTACCTCCTGGTCATTTCTGAACTCTGGTACTCAATGTTGATTTTAATGCCTGTATGACCTAGCTAGCCCTTGATCTTTGTCAACTTGCCAACCATTGCTGCCCTATATGCTAGTCTTCCCCTCGCCCCACCCCAAACAAACACAAGCAAGCAAATTCCTGACAATTTGCAGGGGTAGATTTAGCAGTGTCTCTGAGTATACATTCTTCCATCTCGTTAGTATTGGGGAGCTGTTCTGTTTGGGTAGGTCAGCCTTTTACAAACCTGACAATGACTAATTTGCCAAGTGGCTGCTCTATTGTTGAAAGATTCATAGCTTTGCTCAGAAAAAAGGTCAGATTCATTGATTCTAGTCAATTAGAAAACAATTTATTGTCTCTCTTCCTTCTGTGACCTCCAAGACCATAGGTGGATTATCAGCAAGAGGCCAATCTCCAAGGCAAAGTCAGGCACACCCATAATCCCCCAAAAGACAGAAAAGAGACAAATGAACTATTTCCAGTTTTCTGGATTAGAAGTCTCACCTGGGTTTTATTCCCCACAGATCCACATCCCAAGGAAATTAAAATAGGCTCCAGGTTCATCAAAAATACTCAGAATCACCAGTATTTTAGAAATGTGAGATTGTGTGGGTAGACTTTAAGAAAAAGTCTATTTCCTCTCTAGAACTATCTTACAATTAGAATTAACAGTCACTGGGTAGTAGATATTAGAGTCTTGATTATGTAATTCTGGTAAAAAAAATAGCTAGACTCGTTTTTGGAATGGCTAAATGAATAAAATTAATAAACTTTACTACTCAATTGTAACCTAGCAAGGAGACCGCTTCATTAATACAGCTGGGCATTAAGATAAACTGGAATGACTTAATGTGATGCACAATTAGAGCAAGCTTTAGAGAAACACAAATTCCTAGGAACTTTAAAGAAACTTCCTTGCTAAGCCTAAAATAATCAACCCAGCACATTCTTTCTCTTGCTTTAATCTGCATGTTTATACTGGGCTTCCTTCAAATTTTTGACTGACTGCCATCTCAAGCAAGGATCTGAGGAAGAACAATGTGTCCACTTCTCCTTTGATACCACCCTCCCCCATCACAAGCTGTAATGTTGAAGAAATCATTCTACTATATCCCTTTACTAAAGTCATTAATAAGAAATGCATTTTTCTTCTCATCATAATGCTTCTGCCTTTATTTCCAAGGAATTTAAGAGAATCTAAAAGGGGAGAAAAATGGCCATGTATGGGCTGTTCCCAGCATGAAACTCCGTGATTGACTTTTTCCCAATCAGGAGGGATTAAATGTTCCTTTTCCAAAAGTAAGTCCCTTGCCCTCTAAAGCATATGGTATTCATAATATATGTTGGATGGTCCCTTAGTAATCACCACTCCTCAAACTGTTTTCTGTTAGAATTTGGACTTGGGAAACTGAATTATGCCATAATGGAATGATTAAATATTCCAAGAGCTTAAGCAGATTTTTAAACAAGCACATGTAAATGTTTTTCCATATGTCCTATGAAATCAGACCCAGCATCAGAGTTCTCCACTATAGCTCTGGTCTAGGGTCCTTGTAGAAAATGCCCAACTGTGATTTTTTTTTCCTGTGGGGTGAGGATAGGAACTCAAGGATTTGGGAGTTGCTTGGTAGGCAGCTCCTGAGATGGAAATGATTCACTTGAGTCTAATTGGGAGGTGAGAATCCAGTTGTTTTGTGTGTGTGTGTGTGTGTGTGTGTGTGTGTGTTTTGTTTGTTGTTTGTTTAGATAACGAGCTGCAAAGAAAGCTTTGGAAGAACCTGCAGATGCAGAGAATGGAGAAATGCTGACAAACAGGAAAAGCATGATGAGCTTTCCCCTCCAGGATAACAGAGAAATCCTGAGGCATGGGACTCTGAGCATTATCACAGAGACAGCATTGTGGAAGGGGAGGGAGTTGAAGACCAGAGACAAATGGTAGTACAGGAGACATTTGGAAGATTCCAGAACATTTCCCAGAAGTCCCCAGTACAAAAGGCCTGTGACTTCTTTAGGGCAGGATAAATGAAAGTGGGATCCAGGAGGATTTTTTTCAGGTGATTTCCCAAATGAAGAAGAGGAACCCAAAGGAGCAAGAGGAAGCAGACAGTGGCATTGGAGCAGCAGGAAGTAAGGGGGTGCTAGAAATGATCCCAGGTTCTAGAATACATCTTGACGGGTTGACAGAACCCAGGGATCCCTATTAACCTTTTGTCACTCCCCAACTATTGGTAGACTGTTCTGAGACTCCATGAGTCCTTTTAATCTCTCCTGGCATTATTACCAGTATGAAACTCTTGGCTTCAACCAGGCCCTCTGGCCACTTTGGATTGGTATGGCTTCTTCAACAGGGCCTATCTTTATACCACTCTTTCCCCTAATTAACCTCTGTTTGGCCAGAGGTTCTTACCAAGAAACTTGGATCTCCAGTTCAGACTCAGATAAGTCTTTCTCCCACATCAGTGGTTTGTCTCCTCCTAACTTTGCTGTTTATAGTTCCCCTCCTGCCTCAGTCACTCATCTGGCTTCTGGCCTGAGCTGACTTGCTGTGAGGAGCCTTGCAAGTGAGCCCATTCCTGGAAAAAAATAGCCACTTTTTGGAGTGACTCTGGATGCCCATAAGATCAGTATCTGCAGGCATCTCTTTTTTTCTTACTGCTTTGTGTTCTTCCCTTTCGCGCTGCCCCTCCTGGCCAAGTCTATGCAGGGACTTCCTGATCCCAGAGACTCATTGTCTCATCCCTAGCCTGTGGCTTGGCTTGACTTTGCTCTGTGATTTATGGCACAGACTGCTGGCTGGACCCCTTCACTGATTACTTGCAGCAGTTGGACTGGGCTTCAAGTTCCTGGATACCTTCCCCAATCCAGGCCTCAGCCCAGATGTTGGTGCACAGACCTCTAACTCAATGTTAATGTTCTTCCTATTTTCTAGGAAGTCTATGTGGCAGTCACAGTGAAGAGGTCTAAAGAGGCCTATGCTCTGTCTTCCACATGGGGGTTATAATAAAGCAAATTATCCAAGTCCTTGACTCACAGCACCAAGGTCTGATGAAGGAAAACTGGCAAAACTAAGGAGGCCAAAGAAGTCTATCTGTCTAATGAGTTAGAGAGTTCTCTACTGAGCTGGGATTGTCCCAGGGTCACTCAGATGGTCAGAGGTTTATAGCAAACAAGAGAGGTCAAGAGAAGCCTGTCCATAAATGAAATTAGTGCATATGGACATTGGAGCTAAATACAACTAAAAATGTGCTGGTGTTGTATTTTTGGTGGTCAAAGTGTCCATATGAATAGCCAGACTCTCCACACCACCTCCCAAATCCTAGGCTTACCTAGAAACCAGTATCCCAGATTAGCACTATCCAATAGTGGCTACTATACTAAACAGTGCACATGTAAAGCATTACCCTTTTTCCCAAATGGATTTCTGGAATAAGTATGGAGAACTAATGTACAAATGACTCCTGAACAGCTCACCAGCCCATGGGGCCATATCAGTAGAGAGAAGCTGGTGTCACACGGGGAGAAGGACAAAGATTTTTGTGTTTTGTTATTCCCAGGCTAGCTCTCTGCTTAGTGAAGAGCTTTGAACTGGTGGTCCTACCTCGCCTTGCTATATCTCTCCTCATTGACAATTTCAGTTTTCAACTCTCCCCAAATCAATCTACATATTTAACATAATCCCAACTTGATTTTAGGGAGCCTAGACAGGATGATTATAAAAGTGATCTGGAATATACACAATTGATAATAGCTAAAAGTATTTTTATTGATTTCAGAGAGTGAGAGGGAGAAAGATAGAAATATCAATGATGAGGGAGAATCATTGATCAGGTGACTCCTGCACGTCCCCTACTCAGAATTGAGCGTGCAACCCAGGAAGGTGTCCTGACTGGAATCAAGCTCAAGACCCTTCAGTCAGCAGGCCAACTCTCTATCCACTGAGCTAAACTGGCTAGGGCTAGGAATATTTTTTAAAAAAACAAATAAAGGAACAGTTTCATAACAGGTATTAAAATATATTGTAAGATCACAATAATTACAATAAGATGTGACAGAAGAGACATATTAGTGTACAGAATAGGTCTAGAAGCAGACTAAAAATATGAATATTTAGTATATGATAAAAGAGGCATCTCAAATCAGTATAGAAATATGTTAAGATAAATGGACAGGTATTTGGAGGAAAATTAATTTAGATCTTCTCATGTAGAAAAGGAAATAACAAAAAGTCACAATGTAATACTAATCTCTTTCACAGAGTAATCTGAAGGAAGCAGGAATCTGAATCTGAAAAACAGTGTATTCTTTTGGGTCTAGATTATTTCCCTCAGCATGATGCATTTGGGATACATACATGCTGTTGCATGCATCAATGATTCTCTATTTTTGAGCAGTTTCTATTTAATAAATACACCACAATTTGTGTATCCAGTTTGTGTATATAAGTCTATCCAGTTTGCTTATCATTGTCCTGTTGATGAACACTTGAGTGATTTCCAGTTTTAGGCTATCTTATATAATAAAGAGGGAATATGCAAATTGATCATGACTCCACCACAAAGATGGCTGAGCCCACAGTGGAAGTGGGGTTTCCATAATACAAGATGGCTGCACCCACAGTGGAGACCAAGTTCCCCTAATGATCCTTAAAGAGCAATCAGCAGGGACCTGATGCTGAGCCCCCCACCCAGCAGGGCTTGACAGGGGACCTCAAGGTGCACCCCCACCTGTCAGGGCTTCACAGGGGATCTCAGACCACGTCCTCCATCCAGTGGGGCTTGACGGGGGACCTCAAGGCACACCCCCCACCCCGGCCCAGACTGGGGGACCTCAGGCCATGCTCCCTGCCCCAGTGCTGGGCCAGGGGACCTGAGGCTCTGCCCCCTGTCTGGTGGGGCTTGACAAGGATGGGACTGGCTGAGTCTGGGTCTCGCACGATTTTGAGGTGATCATGGGTGGGTGGGGACTTGACTCTGGGTCCCGTGGTGCGCCCCAGACTCTGAAGATTTTCATATACATTTTACTAATAATTTTCTTTCATCTCTGACACTTCTATTATAGAGAAAGGTCAAATAGCAATATTAAAATATTTCCTCTAATTAATCCCCTTTTAATGTGCACAAATTCCATGCACCGGGCCACTAGTCCTATATAATAAAAGCCTAATATGCTAAGTGGCAGGTCATCCAGTGGTCCATTCAACCAATCAAAGTGTAATATGCTAATGATGTGCTAAGGCTGCTCAACTGCTCACTATGACATGCACTGACCACCAGGGGACAGACACTCTGACCAGTAGGTTAGGTTGCTGCTGGGGTCTGGCTGATCAGGACTGAGGGAGACGGGCCAGACACACTCTGGAGCCCTCCCATAGTCCCTCCCTGGCTGGTCAACCTCCCGCATGGCCTCCCAGCCCCAATTGTGCACAGGTGGGGTCCCTCGGCCTGGTCTGTGTCTCTCACAGTGTGGAACCCCTTGGGGGATGTCAGAGAGCTGGTTTCGGCCTGACAGTGCAAATACCAGTCGCTATGATACACACTGACCACCAGGGGGAAGATGTTCAATGCAGAAGCTGCCCCCTGGGGGTCAGTGTGTTCCCACAGGAGGAGCACCACTCAGCACTCAGCCATAAGCTTGGCTCATGGCTTATGAGTATAGCTGTGGTGGCGGGAGCCTCTCCCACCTCTATGGCAGCACTAAGGATATCTGGCTAATAGCTTATGCTGAAGCAGGCCTAAGCCATCAGTTGAACATCCCCTGAGGGCTCCTGGACTGTGAGAGGGCACAAGCCTGGTTGAGAGACCCGTCTGAGTGCATGAATTTCATGCATTGGGCCTCTAGTTATCAATAAAACTGCTATGAACATTCTTGTATGATTCTTTTTATAGATATGTTCATGGCTCTTGGTTAAAAACCTGAATTGAATGTTTGGGTCATAAGGTAAGTAAACATTAAGTTTTATAACAAACTACCAGACATTTTCCCAAAGTTATTGCATTCTTACCAACAATGTATGGCAGTTCTGCTTTCTCCACATCCTCATCAATATCTGGTTTGTCAACCTTTTTATTTGTAACTATTCTGGTAGGTGTGATTTTAATTTTCATTTCCAAGATGACTGATGATATAAGCAATTTCTCTTGTGCTTATTGGCCAGTTGTATATCTTCTTTGGGGAAGTGTTCATTAATTTTTTTTGCCCATTCTTAATTTTTTTATTATTGATCTGTAGAAGTTCTTGATATATCTTAAATGCCAGGCCCTTCTAAAATGTCTCTTTAAAAATAATTTCCCTCAGTACATAGTTTTACTCATCTTGTTAACAATATCATTTGACAGTCAAAAGTTTTTAACTTTTATGAAATATCATTTATCAGTTTTTCTCATTATTTCTGTTAACTGTGTGTTGGATAAAAACATTTGCCTACCTCCAAATGATAAATATATTCTTCTATAATTTTCTTTAAAAAGGCTTATGGTATTTTACTTTATGTACCTGATATATGCCAAATTAATTTTTGTGTATGGTGCAAGGCAAGGTTCAAGATTCATTTAACTATATGAATGCATAGTTATACCTATGCCATTTGTTGAAAAGAATTTTCCTTTCTTCTTATATTGCTTTGACACCATTGTCAAAAATAAAATGGCTGTATAAATTTGGATCTATTTCTGGGACCTTTATTCTATCACATTGATATATTGGTCAATACATATGATAGTAATACACTACCTTGATTAATATAGCTTTCGAGAAATGCTTGAACTCAGGTAAAGTTAGTCCTCCAACTTTGCTCATATTTTTCAATTTTGTTTTAAGTTATATAGGTCCTTTGCATTTTCATATAAATTTTAGAATGAGCTTTTTTCTATAAAAATTGCCATGATTATGATGTGATTGTGTTAAATCTGTAATTCTATAACTAAAATATATAAATCTATAAATCAACTTGTGAGAACTGACATCTCACAAATAATGTAATTAATTTTATATTTTTCCATTCCTACAAAATATTTTTAATTAGAGAAGTATCTGTCAGAGCTGTGCTTTAGGAAGATTAATTTTGTAGTGTAGATTGGACTGGAAGCATGTATACCATTTGGGATGCTATTATAGTTGTCCATGGGTAGGAAATATGTGCTTGAATCAATGTAGTGGCATCAATAATTATACTAGATAAAATAGACTTTAAAACAAAGACTGTAACAAGACACACAGGAGGACCCAGCAAATCCACTTTTGAGTATTTATATGAAAAACCCAAACATTAATTTGAAAAGACATATGTATCCACAGGTATATTTCAGCATCCTAATATGCTAAATGTCCGACCATTTGACCAGTTGCTATGATGCACACTGATCACCGGGGGGCAGATGCTCCAACCAGCAGGTTAGCTTGCTTCTAGGTCATGCCAATGGGGACTGGGTGAGATGGGCCAGACACGCCCTGGAGCCCTCCTGCAGTCCCTTCCTGGCCCCAATCCTGCACCAGTGGGGGTCCCTCAGCCTGGCCTGTACCCTCTCACAATCCGGAACCCCTAGGGGATGTCAGAGAGCTGGTTTCAGCCTGATCCACACTGGCCAGGCTGAGGGACCCCCACAATGCGTGAATCCATGCACCAGGCCTCTAGTCTTCAAATAAGGTCATATTCTGGGGTATACATATCCTATATAATAAAAGGGTAATATGCAGATTAACCCTAACAGCAGAACAACTGGGAATGACTCGTCACTATGACACACATTGACCACCAGGGGGCAGATGCTCAATGCAGGAGCTTCCCCCTGGTGGTCAATGCACTCCCACAGGGGGAGCTCTGCTCACCCACAAGCCAGGCTGATAGCTGCCAGTATAGTGGTTGTGGCAGGAGACTCTTCCACCTCCTCAGCAGCGCTAAGGATGTCTGACTGCAACTTAGGCCTGTTCCCCGCTGGCAAGTGGACATCCCTGAGGGCTCCTGGGTTGCCAGAGGGATGTCTGACTGCCAGCTTAGGCCCGATTCCCCAAGGAGTGGGCCTAAGCCAGCAGGTGGACATCCCCAAGGGGTCCAGTGCATGAAATTGTGCATGGGTAGGGTCCCTAGGCCTGACAGGCAATCAGGGCTGATTAAGGCCTTCCAGCTGCTGGCCAGGGCTTTTCTTCATTCTGTGCCACCCCCTAGTGGTCAGCACACAACATAGCTAGTAATCAAACTCCTGCTGTCCCAGTCAAACTCCCTAGGGGAAAATTTGCATATTAGCCATATATATATATATATATATATA
>PVJC01037464.1:0-17242 GCA_004026665.1 Murina feae | reverse complement strand
GGCCTAGCTTAGCTTAGCATATGCTAGAGTAGCTGAGGGACCTAAGAGGACATTAGAGGACCTAGCTTAGCTCAGCATAGGCTAGAGTAGCTGAGGAACCTTAGAGAACCTAGGGTAACTTAGCTTTGTCTAGAGTAGCTGAGGAACCTCTGAGGACCTAGCTTAGCTGAACTTATGGTCGCTCCTCTATGGTCCCTCAACTACTCTAGCCTATGCTAATCTGAGCTAGGTCATCCAAGAGCCTCTTAGTTCCCTCAGCTACTGTAGCCTATATTCAGATAAGCTAGTTTCTCAAAGGTCCCTCAGCTACTCAATCCTTTGCTATGCTAGGTCCTCTAAGGTCCCTCAGCTACTCTAGCCTATGCTTAGTTAGGTCCTCCAAGGTCCTCTAAGGTCCTTAGCTACTCTAGCCTCAGCTAATCTAAGGTAGGTCCTGGAAGGTTTTTGAGCTGCTCTCCCTATGCTAATCTAAGCTAGTTCCTCTAAGGTCCCTCAGCTTCTCTAGCCTAAGCTAATCTAAGCTAGGTCCTCTAAGGTCCCTCAGCTCCTCTAGCCTAAACTAATCTAAGCTAGGTCCTCTAAGGTCCCTCAGCTCCTCTAGCCTAAACTAATCTAAGCTAGGTCCTCTAAGGTCCTTCAGCTACTCTGGCCTAAGCTATGCTAATCTATGTCCTCTAAGGTCCCTCAACTACTCTAGTCTATGCTAAGCTACAATAGGTCCTCTTAAGTCCCTCAGTTACTCTTTCTAAGCAAGCTAAGCTACATCCTCTAAGGTCCCTCAGCTACTCTAACCTTAACTAAGATATGATAGGTACACTAAGGTCTTCTCAGGTCCCTCAGCTACTCCAACTTAAGCTAAGCTAAGCCAGACTGTCTTCTAAGGTCCTCTAAGGTCCCTCAGCTACTCTAGCCTAAGCTAATCTCAGCTAGGTCCTCTAAGGTCCCTCAGCTACTCTAGCCTATGCTAATCTCAGCTAGGTCCTCTAAGGTCCCTCAGCTACTCTAGCTTAAGGTAAGCTAAGCTAGGTCCTCTAAGGTCCCCTTAAGCTTATCTAATGTCAACTTGGTGTTGAGATGGCCTGGGATCTCCAGGCAATGGCGCAGGGTGCAAGAGCCCATCCCTGTTGTCGTCTTAGTTGGAGGGCGTCTCCCATCACCCAGCCCCTTCCAAGCCTTGCTTCTGAACAGAAGGTTGTTTTCAATTTTCCTCCCTCGGAGCTCTGAGGTCCCTTGTGCTATGGGGCCTCCTGGTTCTCCATAGGCTGCATGTAGAAGTAGAGTCTTGGCAGGCCTATTGCATCCTGGGTAGACTCAGGTGTTAGTCAGAGACCCAGCGGGAAAAGGGGTCCAGATGCTGAGGGCTCACCTGCTTCCTCTGTGCTCAACTGAGCCTTGCTCATGACCCCCCAGCCCAACCCCGTGGTGCTACTGCAGACAGTCCCCAGCTGACCCAGTGGCCCGGGAGGACCAGGCGCCAGGGAGCCCCCCCCCCCCATGTTGTCTTCTGGCCCCAGGAAGGCCACATGGTGTTGCAGGAAAGTAGATGGAGGCTTGGGCGCTGGGGGAGCCACCCAGGTGTCAGGCCGGCAGTTCACACCTGGCTGGGGTGCAGGGTGCCTCTAAGAGCAAGCAACCTGCTGGTTCCCAAGACAAAGGCTACGCCTGGAGGAAGCTGCCGCCTGGAAAGAGAGGACCGGGTGGAATCAGAGTTGTGTTGTGCCTGCCATTAGGTGTCCCACATCCCGCCTTCCTCTCACCGGCCCCTCTGCCCCGCCACCCCCCTCCCAGGGAGCTTCCTCCTCCTCCCGGTTCTAGGCGGTGCAGGAATTGAGGAGCCCTCATGCTCCACCCCCCGAAAATCTCAGCCTTCATGGGCTGACCTGCCCCAGGAGAGTCCCAGTTTCCCCGACACCCTCGGGGCCTAGGGCGCTGGTCCGGCCTCACTCTGACACCATCCCGGCCCGTGAAGCATCCGCCTGCACCCACCTTTCCTTTGGGGCCCCTTTGAAGAAGCCAAGGGGATCATATTCCAAGTGGCGGGGTGGGGAGGTCTCCACCTGCTGTGCTCCGTGGATGGTGGATCGGGAAAGGCTGTGCTGGAAGCCGGAGACCCTGGCTGGGGGTGGTGGTGGGGGGAGAGGGAATGGGGGGATGAGTCTGCAGTTTGCTTTCCGCAGGCAAAATTGTGGGGAGTCGCCATGGGCCACATGGAGGGAGGAAGGGGCACACTCCTGGGGAAGAGGGGACACAGGCCACGAGTGACAAGGGGTGCAGAGTCCACAAACCCAGGCAGGAGGCCCGGCTGGCTTTTGGCTCCAGCCCGCCCCCCCTCTGCTCCGGGCTGTGGGGCTGACCTCTGAGGCTGGAGATGTCCCTGAGCCTGAGCGGGGTGGAGGGGACTCCAACCTCTGGCTCTGCCCTGGTGCAGGGCGCACCTTCCTGGGGCCAGTGGGTGTCCAGAGAGGCCGGACCTGGAGCGAGGGGTGAGGGGTGGGGAGAAGAGAGGGAGGTGGCGCTGTGGAGCCTCCCAGGCGAATGCTCTGTCCCCTGGAAACCCGAGGGCACAGGCCTTGGAGAGCGGAGTCTACCCGAAGACCCGTTTTGATTTTCCAAGTTCCTGCCTTGGCAGCTCCTGTGCTCACCCCCATTCCCTCTCAGGTGCCTTTGCAGCCGCCCCAGATATTAGGGGCGGTGTCCCCCCCCCCAGGCTCCTCCAGCTCTGCCTGGAGCCCTGCGTCCCCATCCCCTCCGGGTAGGCCTGCGGGGGGGTGGGGGGGCCAGGGCCGGTGGGAAGGACGGGCAGACCAGGCCCCTGCAGGCACCCGCACCCTGCGCAGCGTTTGTGGAAGGCCCGGCTGGGGAGTCGGTATCCACCTGTGACCCATGAGCTCCCACAGGGCTGAACCGCACACATTACTTCGTATTTCCTGCTCTTTCCTCCAATTCCCTGTCCTCTCTCGGCTCTCTAGTAGCTATAGCTGGACCTCGGGTTAATCAACGCCGAACAGCTCAGTCTACCTGGACAGCAACACCCGGAGAGATCGCATGAGACCCCAACAACTGAACGTGGCCTCTTAAAGATCGCCTTCCCCGCGCAGGCGTGGCTCAGTGGCCTAGGAGCCAGGAGGTCTGGGTCGATTCCCCATCAGAGCCCATGCCCAGGTTCCAGGCTCCATCCCCAGTGTGGGGCGGGCAGGAGGCAGCTGATCCATGATTCTCTCCCTCCCTCTCTGAAATAAATAAAAATATATTAAAAGAAAAAAAGTCGCCTTTCTCTTCCTGCAAGAAACAGAGCTGTGGTCCCCAAGTGGCAAGGCTGCCCGGGGCTGGAAGTGTGGTCACCTGGGCACTGAACTACCCACGTCTGGGGCCTGGAGCGCCTCCAGCCACGAGTTGGGGCTCACTGCCTCGCATATGGCCTGGCCTGCGGGCACTCAGCGCCTAAAAAAGGGTCGGGTCCTCCGGGTACGTCGCCCCCGAGAATTCATTGGCGCTGACCCACGCACTCGCCCACCGTGTCCTGCCCGCGAGCATTTCAAGCTGAACTTCCAACAGCGGCCCCTGCGATTAATAACAACCAGAAGGAGACAGGACGCGAGGTGGGAGCTCCAGGCGCTAAGGCATCACCGCCCTCCCTCCATTAAAATCCAGGGGGAGGGCCGCGGGAGGAGGGACCCCCTCCCCAGCCAGCCCGCGCCCTTCCTCGCGGAAATGAAGGTGAAATTAACACACGCGCCTTTGAAGTGAGTGGAGAGGACTTAAAAGAAGAGCGCGTTTAGTTAATGTCCCATCCAGGCGGGAAGAAAGGCGCTGCCTGGCCTGGAGTGTTCCGTGTTACGATTGAAAAAAAATAATTTCAGAAAAGGCCAAGATGCGAACACACGGGGCTTCCCGTGCGTTCTCGCGCCCCGTGGAGCCGCGTCTGTCTCCTGCAACACTGTCTCCCGCGCCAGTGGAAACGCGGCGGGGTGGGGTGGGGAGGAGCCTCCGAACGCCCTGCTTCCCCCTCGGCTTCTGCTTCTCCCTCCGCAGACCCCGCCAGGCCCAGAGCGCAGGGCGTGCGGCAAAGGGGACAGGAAGGGGGCAGCAGCCTCAGGGTCCCTGAGCTCCAGCCGCCCGCCCGCGAGCCCTCATTCCCTGGTTGGCACCCCCCCAGGGTCCAGCAGAGGCAGAGGGGGGTGCAGGCAGGTCCCCTGACCCGGGCCAGGCAGGAGGGGCGTGCGCGGGGGTCGGGGTAGCCAGGCCAGGGTTTGGGGTCCGGATCATCCGGGACGGAGCGCGCACGGCTCCCACGCGGCCCTGGACGCTTCGCTCCGAGCTCGGGCCCAGGCGCGGCCGGGGGCGTTGGGCTGTTTGGAGTTTTCTTTGCTTTAAGACGTGGAGGCTCGTTATTGTCTCAAGGATGGTGGAGCCTGTGCCCCCCCCCCCCCAGTTTGCACATGTACGTGTCTGTCTATGCAGTTAGTTGTACAGCGAGACCGGGAAGGAGAAAGAAGGGCCCCGCAATGTACCCCGAGGCCACCCGCAGCCTGTGACCTGGAGTGCTCGCCCTCCTGGCCCGCCCCGGGTTCCTGGTTCGGAGGTTTTGGCGGGGGGACATGCGGCGCCCCCGATGCTGGCCGGGCTTTCCCTTCCCCTCTGGCCCGAGGAAACCCTGGTCGCGGGCAAGGCGGGCGGCGCTCTGGCCAGTTTCGTGCCGATGCTTTCACGGAGCCGCACGCCAGCTCTGCCTTCTGCAGGGAGGGGTGCCCCAGGCTCCCCTCCCCGCATCCCACCCGAGGGGCCTCGGATCTGATCCGATCCGATCGATCCTCTGCTCTCCACCCGGCGTTGGGGCCGTCCCGCCTCGGGCGCACCCGGCCTGGCCGGGCCCGCGGAGGCGCCGATCTCAGCCAAACGCTCGGCAGCTCGGGCTCGGACGCGGCCCGGTCCCCACGGGCCGAGGGGCTCCGCCTGCGGGTCCCACTTCCTTAGGGTTCCCCCGCCGCCCCCTTTCCCTCGAGTCTCTCTGGCTCCTGCGTCTTTAACGCACAAAACCCGCCTCCAAAGCCCAGCGGGGCGCCTGGTCCTGCGAGAGAGACGGAGGAACTGAGAGAGTGCCCTGCTCAAGTTGGACCAAGTTTCTACTCCGGGCCTGGAAATATATATAAATATATTTGGAGCATCGATCTGAGGGCAGGGGCTGCCCTGCACACCGCCCTCTCCTAAGCCTGGGGCAGGGCTGCCTGCGGCTGGAGGCCGGAGGGGCTCACACCCCGGTTTCCCCACTTTCCTCCCGGAATCGCCCAGCCCAGGCCCAGGCCCCCAGCTCCCCTCCGCCCGCACACTCCAAAGCCGGGGCAGTTGAGGCCTGTGGAGTCCCGTCCCAGCGCCCCAAGTCCCGGGCGGCTGCCCCAACCGGCAGACAATAGGGAAACCAAAGATCGGACCGTGTACCACCAGCCAGAGTCCCCCCCCCCCGCCCCCCACCTTCCCTGCTGCCTCCGGTGGAAGAGCGCATAGGATGGGGCTGAGCGGATAATGCCTGGGAAACAGTCTCCTAAACGCTGCACTTCGCACAATTCTCGGACCCTCACCTCCGCTCCCCTGGGCGCAGAGTTAATGAGACACAACCGTAATTCAGAACATTCCCCCCCAAGTACCTTGTTTGGGGGAGGCAGCCAGGTAAACCTGACAGCTGGCGAAGTGGTGATAAATGTATCATTCCCCCCCTACCACCACCCCAGCTTTTCCCCGAGTTTGCCAAGCCGGGAGAAGTTAATTTCAGACGGCAGCCCCTTGGGGCACAACTGGCATGCGTTCTGGCCGGTGGGCAAGTGGCCTCCAGCCCTGGCTGGCCCTCAGTCGCTTCTCACTCAGCCTGGTCCCCTTTCGGAGTTCCTTGGTTTGATCTGTGTTCACAGAAACGCCCTCCCTCCCTTCCCAGTTTCTTTCTTTTTTAAAAAAAAAATATTTTTATTGATTTCAGAGAAGGGAGAGAGAGAAACATCCAGGATGAGAGGGAATCACTGATGGGCAGCCCCCCACCCAAGTCCCACACGGGGGTGGGGGGGATGGATCCCGAAACCTGGGCCCTGACTGGGAAGTGAACCGTGACCTCCTGGCTCTGGGCTTCTTTCCTGTCCTCTCCCTGGATGGATCCATCCCAGAGGCAACGGACTTTCCTGTTTCCTTCTGAACCAGAAAGTGCTGACACGCTGCTGGGGGCGGGCAGATGCGAGTCTCCGGTGCTGGCACTCACAGCCCTGTGTGTACAGACCCCCCAAAACTCCAGTGCAGTCGGCGGTGGTACGAGATTTCAGGGCGAGGCCGGCGCACGAAGGGGATGAGAATTCATCTTCACACTGGGGATCAACACTCCCAGACAAACCTTCACCAGGAAGGGCCCCCCCCCAGAACGTCCAGGAGGGGGTCACGCAGGATGGACCCAGACACTCCTTTGAGCTCTGGCCCAGGCGTGTTCGCAAATGACCATTCCCCCTCGGTCACAGGCAACAGAGCCCCTACGTTCCTTCTGCCTGAAAGGGGGTTAGGAGACACGACACAATTTTCTCTTTCTTTTCTGAGGACTGTCATCCAGGGGGTCACAGCCCTGAGAGTGAGAGAGAGAGGGAAGGGGGGCCTGCAGCCCATGGCCATCTCTGCATCAGAATCGCCCAGACCTCTATTTCTGCCTGTGATCCCACTGATCTGAGTTTGAAATGCGAGAGCAGCAGCGAAGCCCTAAAGCCCTCGCCTTCAATCGGGTGAAAATTTTCAAAAGATCCCCCACAAGCAATCGGGGCCGCCTGACCCCTGGCGCGGCCCCTTTATTCCTCCCGCTGCCAGCACTTGGTTTGCCGGAGTATCTTTCAGATTCTCGCCTCCCGATGACAACGGGTGCCTGTGATGTGGACATGAATGGGGAGACGGAGAGCACCGTCTTCAACACAATATTGAATTTCGGCCGCAGCGCCTGCTTCTTTATTTGCTTTTCATTAGCTTCAGTTTTTGCCCAGGTCTCCCCAGGTGGCACTTTGATATTTACATGATTCTGGCTTTTAATCACCTCCCTGCCGCACCCCACCCCGCCCCCCTGGAAAACTCCGCAGTGTCACTGGTTTCTGTGTCACTCACTGGTCACTGGCTCCGAGGCCCCAGGCGGCTGAGGGCGACACAGTCGCTTGCTTTTAGCCCGCAGCAGCCAGGGCTGGGGCTGGACCCGTGACCAGTCTCCATCCCCTCCCACCTCTCCTCCTGCGGGCCTTTCAAATGTTTTCTTATATTATTATGATTTTTTAAAATAGACATTTATTGCTTTCAGAGAGGAAGGGAGAGGGAGAGAGAAAGAGAGAGACATCAGTGACGAGAATCACACGGATGGGCTGCCTCCTGCGCGCCCCACACTGGGGATGGAGCCCACAACCCAGTTCCTAGGTTGATGTTTAACCACTGAGCCATGCTGGCCGGGCCTTATTATTATTATTATTATTATTAATTATTATTATTTTAAAACAAAAACAAAACCTTTTGCATAGGAGCTGGGGTAGCCTTAGCTGCTGGGAGTCACCCCATTGCTGCCGTCTCTGGCCTGGCCTCAGGTTCACACCCTCCGGCCCTCCCTTCCCATCCCTCAGGCCGGCTTCCCTCCCTGGCATCCCTTCCCACTGCCTTTTAGGGGATCCCTAAATCCTGGGGGGTTGAGGGCACCAGAGGGAAAGGGGCTGGGAGTACGGTGCTGTGTTCTCAAGTCTCCTGCCAAATAATTTCTTAGACACGATTTGGGGGAGGGGGGACGGCCCAGGTCTGGGGCTCCGGATGCGGGCGGGGCACCAGGTGGGCCCCGTGGAGTCAGAGCCGCACCCCTCCCTGCGTCAGCGGGACGTGACTCACCCTCATTCCCCGGCCCAGGCTCAAGCCCAAGCCCGAGGTGGGAGCCTGAGCCCTCCCCGCCCCTCTGCGTTCCTCCGATGAACGTATTCAACCCCCTCAGCATCATTTTAATTCGCCTGGAAAAATAAATAGTTTGGGCGGCCTGGCGACTGTTTGTAAGTGTCCATCTCCCCCCCACACCCCACACCCCCATCAAACCTGTGTTAAGACAAATGTTACTTTTCTCTCGCGCGCACAGACCCTCCCTCTCTGAAGCCCACGGCCAGGCCGGCCATTAGATCGGATGGCGAGTCTTTCTGGAAAGCGCTTTGCATAATGACACGGCGGAGCCAGGGCGGCCACCTCCACGTTTCATGGGTCACAAACCAGCCACAATCGCCACGTTATTGTCGGGGAAGCCGGGGAAGGACGGCGATCTCTGCCCCGCAGAACCCGGGGCCGCGTCCCCACCGGCCCCTGTGTTCACAGGGAGAGTTCGGGGCGCGGCGGGAGGCGCCCCCTCGACTCGGACCCGTAACCAAGATCCTCCTGCTCGCTGCTTCCCTGTCCGGCTTTGGGTAGTTCCCACACCAGCGCCGGGCAACGGAGCACAAATGCCTCCTTGGAAGAAAAAGTGAAAAGAAAAAAGAGAAAGAAGGAAAAGCCGCGGCTGTGGGGAAACCTCATAACCCGATGCTCAGCGCCCACGGGCCGGTCGTTGAGTAAATGGGGCCGCGCTGGGGTCTGCGCTCCCGCAGGCGGGACCCCACGATACGGGCGCCCCCTTTCCCTGCCTCCCAGGGTGGGGGGAGCCCGGCGGACAGCCTGGGGGTCGGGACGGGGACGGGGATGGGGACGGCGGGGTGGGGGCTGGGCGGGCAGGTGCCCCTCGCCCCAGAGACCCGGCCCCGACGCATCGACCCCCGCGCCGCCGTCCCTGCGAGCTCAGTGGCGCACTCGGGGTGGCGGCAGATGGCGGGGTGTCCCCGCGTCCGTCGCTGTGCTGTGCGCGGGTGCGGGCGGGGGATGGAGGGCGGGCGGGAGCCCCAGGGTCCACGCTGGTCCCCGAAAACACACGCGCCCCGCGCGCCCCGGCCCCGCGCGCCTCTCCAGCGCTGACCCGAGCGCAGAGGCGGGGAGGGGAGCGGCCGGGGGAGCGGGCAGCGCAGGGAGGGGGCGGGAGGGGAGGCTGTGACGGCGACACCTGTCAATCTCCGCTCGGGGTCTCCGTGGTGATGTCACCCGAGTCCCTGCCCCGCGGGGGGGAGGGGGACGGGCAGGGGGGAGGGGGGAGGGAAACAGCCGTCGGCTCTCTCCCCAGCCCCGGCTCCGTGTCACCTGGAGCCGCGCCTGTAGGGTGTGGTGGGGGGGGGAGAGTCAGGGCTCCGGCCTCTGACCCCCCACTACAGCCCGCGGGCCCCCGGACGCCCCTAGCCTGGGAGCCCCGACTCTCCTGGCGGCTTTTCGGGGAGCAGGCTGCAGGCTTAGGAGGGCGCCGTCCGGGGCGAGGGTGGCGCGCCAGGTGCCTGGAGGCCCCGTGGGGAGGCCGGGCTGGGGCGCCCTTCGAGGTCCCCGTTGGCTCCGGAAATGCTGCCCCCCACTTCTGCGTCCCCCCCAGCACCACTGGACTCTCCGTCCTCCCACTCGCGAGCTCACATGCTCATTAGCAGTTGCCAGGAGCCTGATTTATGGAAACGCTGGGAGGGAGGGAGAGGAGGAAGAAGAGAAGGAGGAGGAGGAAGAGGAGGAGGAGTTGTCTCCCGGCCCCTCCGCTGGTTCCCTGCACCCACGGTGTCCCCTCTGCCCACTCTCCACCTGGGCTGCCCCAGAGACACACCCCCCCACACACACACCCTGGATGCCCCAGCCTGGGATGTGGGAACCCGGTGGCAGCGGGGCAGGCAGGGTCGGAGCCAGTCGCCATCCAGGTCAGCATCCTGCCCCCAGGCCCGGGGAAGGAAGCCCCAACAGGCCAGGCTGGGGTGCAGTGGAGCCACCAGCTCAGTGTCCCCAAGTCGCTCTGATCATCCTTTACTTCGCCACCCCCCCCCCCACACAGACACTTTTCCCTCCTGACCCAGCGTCCAGAACTCAGGCCACAGACCAGACCCCCTCTAAGCCGCCCAGCTGGGCACGTGCCCCCAAACCAGCTGGGTCTCCCCACCTTCCAGGGCTGCTCTCTATGGGCAAGGTGAGGAGGCTGGAGGTGCCCCCCTTTTTCCTGTGGACCCCAGAAATGAGGGTGGGAGGGGAAGGGGCGCAGGGGTCAGGGGAGGACACCTTGCTGGGGACCTGTTGCTGGGGACCCTGGGAGATGCCATGTGGGGTTGCAGGTGCGGGGAAGACACTATCTGAGCCATGTCTGGCTCTGACCTAACTGCTATTGTCGGGGGGAGGCTGAGAACCCCAAGAGAAAGTGTAAATTTATTTTTTTAAAACCTTTAAAAATATTTGTATTGATCTCAGAGAAGAAGGGAGAGGAAGAGGGAGAGAGAAACATCAATGATGAGAGAGAATCATGGATCAGCTGCCTCCTGCACGCCCCACACTGGGATAGAACCCGCAACCTGGGCATGTGCCCTGATGACGGATCCAACCTGGTTCATAGGTCCACGCTCAACCCCCGGGCCACTCCTGGGGCCGAAAAGTGTATTTCAAAGCAGCCGACCTTCGCAAGAGCCGTATCTGAGCTCCGTGAGGGGTAGGTGCCCTCGGAAACCCCATCACACCCCTGGGGCTGCCCGTCCTGCCCTGGGCTCCCAGCAGACCAGGGTCCCCTGATGTCACTGCGACCCCAACCCCCAGGGCTTCCCAGGACTCCTGGGAAATGAAATTGCTCGCTCATCTTCCGTAACTTCCTCCCTGCCTTGGCTGCCACCATTTCCAAAAGGGGGTTAGTAAGAGTAAGATGAGGGCGCCCACCCGCACAGGCCTGGCCCTCCCTTGCTGGGAGCGGGCTGAGGACCCGGCTGAGGACCCATCTTGACTGTAGCCTGGGTGTCAGCCCCCCGAGACCCAACTGTGCTGAGTGCTGGGGGCACCTGGCACACTCCGTGATGGCCCAAGTCCACAGCTGAGTCTACATCAGTGGTTCCCCGCGTGGGGCGCACACCCCTGTGTGTGGGGGGAATCTGATGTTTAAGGGGGGCAATTGGAGAATGAGTCATTAACTATTTTGTATGTGGGGTGTTTTTTTTTTTTGCATTTCTCGCAGTTCCAGGGGCCTCACATAAGGCCTATAAATATATGTGGTGACATCGTTATGCCTTTCAGCTCTCTCTTCTATGTTTTGAAACTTTATTTGCGGTTGTTTCCTATCTCCTCCTCTTATTATTTTAACAATTTCTTAAGTGATTTCTTCCTCAATCCTTTCGTGTTTTTTTTTTTTTCTCTCTCACGGATGCCATGTTCTTTGGAAGCTGGTTTAGACCAAGTTCACGGCCTTTGAGGCTTCCTCCATGTGAATGGGAGCTCGCTTTTTAATAATAAGAATTACAGATCATGGCGGGGTGGGGACATCGGGATGTTAGAGATGCTTGGATGGGGTGTGGCCACCGAAATGTTGGGACCAGGGGTGTAGATGGCGACCTGCCCCCATGAACTGTCACCCGCAGGCGATGCTGGTGCCAGGCTGCCGCGGGCATCCAGGCGAGAGCCACTCTCCAAACCCAGGGCCTGCCTCCTGCTGGGGGGACCTGAGGACCCTCCTCCCTCACAGCAAATGCAGGCTGCCCTGCGCCCAGAGAGTATTTTTCGAAGTTGACGGATCGCCAGGGACAGGTTAAAGCCTCACCTACTTCATTACTTTTAAAAGCTGGTTCCCAGCCGTCACTTGTCATCACGGAACGCGAGTAAATGCTCCAAGAGGGGGATTGGGAGAGACTCAGAGATCATGCCTGTCATTCTCCGGCCCCGTTAGCATTTCTAGGGGCCTGACCCCGGCCTCCCGCAGACTCCTAAAGGGGCCGCAAATGCTTGCATTTTTCAGGGAAAACCTCGGGGAAGGTGAGGGGCAGGGAATTGGTGTGTGTGAGGGTGGGTGGGTGGGGGAGCAGGCACCAATGGGTCACCCTCTGCCCTGTGCAGGCTCCACAAAGCTTCCCGGCTCCATGGGGGTCCAGGGGAACCCCTGAACACAGAGTCGGGCTGGAAGCCCGGCTCCCGCTGCAAGGAAATCCATAAGGAAATTCTCGCCCGGCCTGGGGGTCAGGCTGTTTCCTGCGGCTCTGACTGTTACTGTCTCAAGGTTTATTTCCAACATGTTTTAAAGGGCCCCCAGCAGCCGCAGGCCCAGAGAGGGGCGCCTACAGGAGAGGCCCCCCCACTCCGTGGTCTGTGGTTGGGAGCCTGGGAGACGCCCAGGGAAAGCCAACATTTGGAAGCGAATGGAACGGCCGGAGGGACGTGTGTTCCATAGATTCAGCTGGTTTCTGCGTCAGGGTTGCTGCCACCTGCCCAGTGCTGGGCCTTTCGGGGCTGAGGGATCTCTCTCTCTCTCTCTCTCTCTCCCTCCCTCCCTATTTCTCTCTCTCTCCCCCCCCCACCCACACAGAACTAGCTCTGGGAACTCAGCCACAAAGAAAAGAAAAACAGAAAAAAAAGGAGAAAAAAAAACCCAGAGAGAACAAAAAGGGAAGTAAAATTCCAGGAAAGGAAAGGGGGGGGGGACCCGATCAAACAGGAAAGCTGCCTGGTTTGGGGGACCAGCAAGAACGTTTTCTCTCCTTTATTTTTTTAAAAACAGAAAACGGGAGAAGGGAACATAAAATAAAAAAAAAGAAGCCAAGTGTCCCGACAGGGGTTGCAAGGCCTGGGGACTTCCTCCGTGTGCTCGGGCCCCGCCTTCCACGCGGGGGGTCGGGCCTGATGCCCGCACTGCGGTCCCTGACCCTCGGAATGGGGGGTCCCGCGCCCCCTTATCAGCACCAGCCGGCTCTCAAACGCGACTTGAACTTGGCAGATTCCCCGGGAGTCCCCGCTCCCCGCAGCCTCCAGCCTCCCCGGCCGTGGCCTCGGGCCTTTGCCCACCCGCCCACCAGCCGGTCCCGCGGGGTCCCCGCTCCCCGATGCGCCGCGGAAAGTCGGGGTGCACCTGGCTGCGGAGGGACCGGGCCGGGCCTCGCTGCGGGATCGCGGCCGCAGCCGTGCGCGCTGCCGTGCCCTGGAGCGCCACCTCGCTGCGGAGACGGGAATTGCGCGGCCGTGCCTCCCAGCCTGACCGCACGCACCATCCCTGGACTGTCCCCCCAAAACCCCAAGAAAAACGTCCGTGCGCGGGCCTTCTGCCCACCGGCTGCAACCTCTGACCCATGCAGAGTCTGCATCCAGGAGAAAGAGAATAAAAAAAACAGAGGCAGCATCCCCCCCCCCAAGTCTAAATCGCGACGCTATTTTGGTAGAAAAAAGAGAAATGTCTTTCGGAGGCTATAGGTTCGCGCAGCCGGGTCAGGCCACGGAGCTGGGGCTCGTGCAAACATCTGCCCATGAAGCCACCCCTTTCCAGTTAGGGCTCCTACCCGCAGCCGCTCCTCTGGCCGGTCAGGCGGCCCAGATGCCCCGCCAGGTGGCCAGCCTCCCCCCCACCTCAGCACCCTTGGGTTCTGCTGGCAGAATAACCACAAAACGGCGGCCCCTACGCCTGTGCACACCTCGGCCGGCGGGGCGGGCAGCCCAGGAGTTAGTTACAAAGCGCATCCCGCGCATCCTGGGGGGGGGCGGCTGGCCCCCTTTCATCCCGTGGGTCCTTCAGGCCCTGAACCAAGAACACAGGCAGCAAAGCATAACCCGCGACACGGTGGGCCTCTGCCTCCATTCGCTTGAAAACTCGCCGCCCCGGAGAGAGAGGTGCTGGGAGCAAAAGCAAATTCCAGAAACCCAGATTTCTCCTGCAAGGGTGCCCAGCGCAACGTTAAAACTAGGGTGCCTGTCCTGGGGTCCCGTAGGATGGGTATGTTTCAGGGGAGGTTGCTTTTTGAGGGGGGAAGAGGGGAGTTGTACAGAATCTCTTTCCAGTGTAGCTCTGTGCTGGTTTTGTTTGAAGGGGTGCAGGGGATACCCGGTAGAACGGGGGGCTGAGCTGGGAAGTGGGGGGGTCGGTGCAGAGCCAGCTCGGTTCAGCCCTTTGCGTGTCACAGCCGAAGCCCGCTCAGCCCCGAGGCCCTTTCTGGAAGCTCTGCCCTCGGAGAGCAGGCCACGGAGGGAGTTCCTTCTCTCCCAACAGCAGGCCTTGCGCTCTGCTCGCAAATTACAGGGCTGAGCCCGGAAAACAGCCGGGTCTGCCTTCTGGGTGGTTGGTCTCTTCTGTATCAGGCTGGGAAAGGAGAGAGAGAGAGAGACCTCAATTTCCTGCCAGGGATTGAATGGGACCCCTCACCTCAGCCAACTGGGGAGGAGTGGCCGGGTCCCTGGGGGTGGGTGGGTCCTGGGGCTTTGTGGCTGGAAGGAAAGCTGTGTTGGGGGGGTGGGGACAAGGGAGCTAGGGAGAGACACTGGGGTTAGGAAGTCCTTGGTCTCATCCGAGAGGAGCAGAGACAAACCCAGGAGACAGCAGAAGCACAGAAAACGCTCAGCTTGTACCTACACGTCTCCAGTTTGGAGAAATCTCTAAATTGGAAAGATTTCCTCTCTCTCTCTCTCTCTCTCTCTCTCTCTCTCTCTCTCTCTCTCTCTCTCTCCTCCCTGCCTTCATTTTTATCTCCTCCACCCCCTCGTCTTCTCGCGTTCAGCTTTTCTCCCCTCCCCGCCCCTCCCCACAACGAATAATGCCTGGAGATGAAAAATGATTTTTATTGCTATTACACTTCCTACCGCAAGACGCAGCGCACGGCGGCGGCGGAGTTGGTATTACAACTATGTCACAACGTTTCATTGATGCAAAACATGTAGCCAGAGGGTGTTGCTAATGACGCCTGGATCAGAGGGAGCCGAGTCTGGGAGCCGGAGAGAGACGCGAGAGGAGGAAGGGAGAAGAGAGGAATTGCATTAGAGAAGGGGGTGGGGGGCACCCTATAATCAGGCCTCATAATCTAATCAGGATGTTTTCAGATTTCGAGAGATTTTTCCACGCGTGAGTGAGAGTGTGATCTGGAGAGAAACCAATCTCCTTTGAAAGGCCGCAAATCTTTTTTTTTTCTTTTTTTTTGGTGGCCGTTTTGGTTTTTGCATGTTAATAAGTATTAGTTACGTTTACAGCTAGTTAACGGAGGAGGGACCCCTTCTTTGCAGAGAATCGAACTTCGGAAAAAAACGCTTCCTCCTACACGAAAGGCTTTTCCGGGAGCCCAGGCCGTTTGGAGGGAGGCGGGGACCAGTCCCGGGGAGGGGAAGCGGGTGTTGGGGCGCAATGCGGCCTGCAACGGCCCCACGCCCCGCCCGCGCCCCTGACCGCCTGGTGGGGCCGCAGGGTTTGGGCGCAGTGGTCTCTGCGGATCCGGATCCGGATCCGAACTCCCCTCCCCCAGGACGAGCCCAACTTGGGGGATCGGGAGGTTTCGCGGTTCCTACCATGGCCCCCGGCGGGTCCTGCCGCCCTGCAGTCCGCTTCTGCCGGGCGCAGCGAGGGGTGTCCCCGGGGGCCGCGGCCCTTAGGACGCGCGGGGAGCAGGGAGCTGGCGGGGTGTGGGGGGCGGGTGGAGGGGAGCGGGGAGCGGGCACGGAGCCGGGCAGCTCGGCTGTTCACTCGAACAGGCTCCCTTTCAGGCCCAGACACCCAGGAGGCGAGATCAAGGCCCCTCTGCGCTGCGTGCGCGCGTGTGTGTCGCCTCCTCGGAGCTGCGGGGCTCGGGGACCAGGCCTGGGGGGGACCAGCCCACCCGACCCGGGCACCAGCGCCTCCTCCCGGGGGCTGCGCGCAGGGAAGGGCGCCCGGACGCACCGGAGCGCGGAGCCAGGGAAGCGGGCGCAGGGACCCCGAGAGCCGCGTCCCCAAAGGCCCAGCGCAGAGACGCACTTGGGGATGGAGGGGAGGGGGGGACCCTGCGAACCACAACCCCTTCCAGGCCCCGGCTTTCCGATCCCCCCAAGCTGCCATCTCGCTCCTTAAGCCACTGACTTCCTCCCGACACCCTCGCTGGACACCCATGAGCTTCAGATGAGGCCAAGTTGCGGGGGCCCCGCGACACGCGCGCCGCCCGGCCTGGGCGCTCCTGGCGCTGGAAAATGATGGGAAAGGCAGAGGGACGGGGATGGCGTGCACCGACAAGACATCTGTCATGTTTAAAGGGGCCCCTTTCCGAGAAGATCCGTCAGCCTGGGGGGTGGAGGGGCCCCGGGGAGGGGGACAGGCCCAGGGGCCGGCAGCAGGTGGTCCCTGGCCTGGTCGTGGTTCCCAGGCCGCCTGGGGGGGGGGCGGGGAGGGGTGTGCTCCTAGCGCTGATGTGTCATTTGCAAAATAATAAAAACAGTAACAGCAGTAACGGAGCTGTGGGTGAGAAACAGCCTCTCCCAGGTGGTGGAGTTTTATTTTAGGGGGGAAACCAGCCCCACCCCCTCCCTGGCCTTGAAGGTGGCACCTGTACTTTTTTAGAGGCTCAGTTCCCAGCGACCCGTTCCCCTCCGCCCAGGCCGGGGACAGGGTTCTCCAAAGAGTCTTTCCTGGAAGAACCTGTCCTTCAGACGCTCCTGACTCAGCCGCTATCTGGCCCCCCAGCCCCTCCCACACACAAGCCTTTTCTCTCAAAAGGTCCCCTTTTAAAATGTACACGTTTTTATTGGTTTCAGAGAGGACAGGAGAGGGAGAGAGAGCTAGAAGCATCAGTGATGAGAGAGAATCACTGATCGGCTGCCTCCTGCACGCCCCATACTGGGGATCGAGCCCACAACCCAGGCATGTGCCCTGACCGGGAATCGAACCCGGGGCCCTTCAGTCTGCAGGCCAACACGCTAGCCACTGAGCCAAACCGGCCAGGGCACACGGTTTCCTTTCTGTTGTTTTTAAAGTGTGGACCTGATAGATATCCACTTTCAGGGTGTTATTTGACGGACATGCCCTCCCTAGGCTGGGGGGAAGGGGCAGGGCCAACCAGGGCCCTGCAGCACCTACTTGAGGCCGCAGTGTCTTGGGCTCCCTGAGGCCAGACCTGGGTGACTCAGTTCCCCCCACATCAGGGGTGGGGGGCTGGGGCTGCTGGGGGGCCCCTAGGGAGTAGGTGCTGGCAGAGGAGACCAGCTGTGCCTACCGGTAACAAAGAGAGCATTTATCGAGTGCTTACTGTGTACCATGTGTCCAGACCCCTGGGAGCCTCCAAACCTGAGAACAAACCATCCTGGCCCCTTTGGAGGGGGAGGCCTGGGCGGGCTGGCAGGTGGCAGGCAGGAGGGATGGGTGTCTGGGGTGGAGGTTTCAGAGGCAGGGTGCTGGGGACAGCCAGGAGCCAGGCCCAGGCACCCCCCC
>PVJC01037463.1:0-17216 GCA_004026665.1 Murina feae | reverse complement strand
TGGGAGGTGTGTGCCACAAGGAAAGGTACCAAGGAGTCTTCAAGCAACAGTGTTTTTCTTCAACTAGTTGGTTGTTGTGGCCAGACTCTTAAGGTGGCCCCCAAGATCTGCTGTGATCCTCTGCCCTTGAGTGTTGGGTGCTTGCCTACAGCCACGGAGAACATGGCAAAGGTAACAGGATGTACACAATTATGTGTGTATTCATCTTGCCGGGAGTCTTTCTCTACCTTGCTAGATTGATGAAGTGAGTCATCATGCGAGGGAAAGCCCACATAGAAGAAAAACAGGGTAACATGAAGGATCTGAGGGTGGCCTCCAGATTACAGCTAGCAAGACACTGAAGCCCCTAGTCCCAGAGTAGCAAGGAAATAATTTGTCAGCAACCTGAGTGAGCTTGAAAGTGTATCCTTCCTTAGCTGAATCGGTGATGAGAACTCAGTTCTGGACCACAGCTTCACTGAACTCTTGTGAGGTCCAAACTGGGAGACTCAGTTAAGCCACACCTGAACTACTGACCCACAGAAACTAGGTGATAATAAAGGTATATTATGTCACTAAGTGTGTGTGGTATTTTGTTTCATAACAATAATGACTAATACAAGGGTGATGGGATAATCTTGTAAAGAAAGGATCCAATAGATTTGAATTTTCCTTACATTCTGAACAGAATAAGGTGTCATCAATTGAATATTACATCTAAACTATATAATATTTAAGTGATTGAAAAATAATTTCTAAGATCCAGTGGCTCTCCAGTTCTCTGAGTCCCTGAACTGAACTTATCCTTACTCACCAGTGTTTGATTAAATAAGGCAAGTTGTTTCTGCCATTCATCCACTCGAGTTTTCAGCGGCCCAACATAACGTGACGAGGCAATGGTGTTGACATTGATGGTGCTGTCATCAAGAAGGACCTATAAAGAAAGAAGAAGAACATGATGCAACATCGTGTGCTTGTGCTCTCCAATATAATTACAGATATTTAGCCCCAAGAGTCTATTTAAAATCTTGCTTATTGAATAAATCGCTTAGCCTGACATACTGGTACCTTCCCATCCACGTTCCCTCCATATCCTATTTACTAGGGCTTCTATGGCTTACAACCTAGTATCATGTTCTCTCAAATGCCATAAAGGGTTGTCTGGTTGCCAAATCTTGGCTGTTTCTGTAATTATTATTGTCATTTGTTTTGGTTTGCTTCAATACCCTTCTCTCTCTCACCCTACTTTAAAGTATATGGTACCTTCTTAACACTATTTAGTCATCCAAGCCTTTATTTTGCAAAGTACTCAAAGCTAGCAAAAGACAGAAAAATTAGCCATCTTTTCTAACCAATGAAAAATCACTTTCCCTCAATTATCTTTAGGAAGAGGAAATTTAGATTAATTCATATCAAGCTCTGAGTGATTATAGACAGTTTTCTCTCTACCTCCAACCCCACTTCTCCCCCTTACACTATAGCTACTCTCACAAAACATATGCATTTTTTAAAAAAATGTTTGTTAATCTAAAGATTTCAATTGCTCTATTTAAATTATAAACTTCTTGAGAGCAAAAGCCCCAACACCTGACATCACTTGGCCTTATACTGACCAACTTTCATCTTGAGTCTGCTCTCCCATCCACTGCCCAGAGTAACATCTGATCTTGCTCTACCAGCCGATACCTGGCAAAGCCATTTCATTTCCATTTCTGGCCTCGGTATAATCTAAGGGACCAGGGCTTTGCTTTTTAAATTCAGCTGTAAGACCCAGATCACCCGGCTAAACAAATGTCTCTTTGGATTTTAAGTCACTAAGAATATTCCAAACACACGGAATATAGAGCATGGCCATGTACTCCTACTCTCAAAAAATTCAAGTGAATTTAGCTTCTCAGTGTGCTATAAACCTGAAATACTCCTTCATGTTTCTTTGCTTCATTTAAATGGTTTGAAATGCCCTTCATGCTCATCTAAGTCTATCAAATTCCATTTACCCTTTAAGGTCCAGAATGTCTTAGCTGGTCAAGAAAGGATTCTCTAGTTACTTCAGCCATAAACGATCTCTTAGCTTTTCTAAATTCTTCAACAGTTACAGGATTACAATTCTTACACATATATGCCATTTTTATTGCTTTGCTAAATGGTTCTCATATATAATTATTCATGTCAATCATTTATACTCATATTTTTCCTTCCCAATTAAAATTTTCTTATTTAATAACTCATATTCCATTTCTCTATCATAATCTCCCATAAAAGATTTAGAACTAGTTCTGGCCAGACCTTCACCATAAGTTCTCAATAACCCAGTTACCCACCTGTATGTCATCTGTGCCACCTAGGATAAATACATCTTTGGTGTCTCGGTGAGGGAGAACGACAAATTCAGTTGTTTTCCAAGAATCCTCCACCTTAGAAAGAATTCAAGTCTTAGAATATCTAAGTTCATTTGCATTTAGGTATTTAATAACTGCATGTGAAATGAAATAGGTGAAAGTGCCATAATAATCTCATTCTCTTCATCTACAACTTTTAAAATTCTTTAAATCCTTTTCTCAGCTAAATAACTCTGATTTGCTTAATTTTATTGACTGATGTTAATACATATGAATAACTTGTGATACGTTAATGTGTATTTCCTATCACTTTGTGTTTTAATTAAAAGGAAAAAAATCGTTTTACACACGTGATTGGTAAGTATGTGTGAATTTTTAGGGAAAGGAGGTTATGTATTATAAACAGAGAAATTTTTCAACATCTTTTGAAGTATTTCATATAGTCTTTTCTAGTAATTTGAAAGGTAATGTATTTTGATGTAAAAAATGTTCTTTGATAAGTGGGGTTTTTTTTATATAAGCATGCAAATTTCAAACTCTGTTTATGTTGGGCTATAAGCTAAGTAGAAGGAAGATAACTAGAATTGTAATAACAATAATAATGATAAGAAATATATGGAAACAATAGAAAGAGGATGGATAATGAGAGGGTGAAAGCTGCACTGGTGAAAAATCTATCCAGATAAACCAAAAGTTGGTGATATGAAAAACTTCACTTTGCCTGATCTGAAGGATGTATGTTTTTCATATTTACCTTTTTAAGAATTACTTCTAAGGCAGCTTCTCCAGAAGCCTGTCCTGAAATGTCCTGGATTTCTTGGGCAAAGTCAAAAACACGCAACTCAGAGAGCCTCTCTAAGGTTAATGGAGTTTCAAGGTCCAGGAGCGGGGCATCAACTGTGTGTTCAATAGCTGTCCAATGTCTGGCCTTCAAAGTTGGGTTCCTCAGATCAATGATAACTGGCAGCTGGAAAACAAACACGCTCAAAGGTATCATGCTTTTTACCTTAAAAACCACAGTTTTTAACTTGAGAATGTAAGAGGTCTGCAAAGAAGACCACTTACACTCTTACAACAAAGAAAAATCTGAACAACCTTCAAATTAACGATCTGCATTGGACCCATCAGAAACCCAAATCGCAGGTCAATAAACTAACTCAAACTTGTTGTACCCACAGTTTACTCCACAGCAAGAAACAGAACCTGAGAGTTTGATTATCTAGGATACTTGCCCTGGGATGCCACTTAAGTGAGTTGGAAGATTCAGCTAAATTTAAAAAATGAATTGTTAAAGACTGAGTGTGGGGTTGCATGAGAGGGTGAAGTACCTGGGGCTACAAATATAGAGGTGTTCATAGAAAAGATTGGGGAGGCTCCTCAGAAAGCCCATCTTAAGGTGCTGGCGGGAGAAGGAAACAGCAGCCACTATTGTAACTAACCATCCAATCTCTCCTAGCTTCCTTCTGGTACCAAAGCCTTAATGTCAGAGAAGGAAGGAACAAAAACTCTCACCTAAGATATTGGTGATAACTCATTATAGGTATTTATAAATATTAGGAGAAACGGAACAGGAAAAAAAAAAAAGCTCTACCTACAGGGGAGGGACAGAAATACACCTAACTACAGGTGGATGAGGGGCAGGAAGACTTAGGAAAGTAGGAACTCTGAGAACAAGGGACAAAATGCCTTGTTAAGACAGAGTTTAATCAGAATATGAGGGAATGCCCCTCTTCCTCGTTTCCTTTCTCCTACCAGGATAACAAGGATTGAGTGGAAAAAAACAGTGGAGTACAGAGTGGAAAGCTATAAGAGACAGATTCTTTCTGGGCACAATACAAAGGGAGGCCACAAAGTCAGGGGGAAATGGAAACCATGATCTTTGGCAAACCAGACCAAGCGCTAAACACAAGGTATCACCAGGACCATTTAAAGGCTGTGGTATACTGAAGGCAGCTATAGGAACACCAAACCTCAAATGTACCCCAGTTCCTACCTAGATTTAACGTAACGTGCCACATAAAAAGCCAAGTGGAAAGGAAGGTATTACTTACTATATTACACAAATATAAAAATTTTGGCTTGTTAAAAGATAAGACAAACATGCATCCAAGAGACAAAAAACAATCAGAACTAGATTCAGATATGACACATGCTAGAGTGAACAGACAGGAACTATAAAAGAAGTGTGACTAATGCCCTGACCAGTGTTTCACAGTGGTTAAAGCGTCAGCTCTCACACTGATGGGTTAAAAGGTTTGATTCCTGGTCAAAGGTACCTACCTGGGTTGCAGGTTCCATCCCAGACCTTGGTCAGAGGGCATGCGGAAGGGAACCAATTCAAGTGTCTCTCTCACATCGATGTCTCTCTCCTTCACTCCCTCCCTCCCTTCCATTCTATCTAAAAATCAATAGGAAACTTCCTGGGATGAAGATACATAAATAAATAAAATTTAAAAAGTAATGGTTTTAATAGGAAAGGTAGACAACATGCAAGACCAGATGGGAAAGGTTAATATGAAGATGGAAACTATAATTAAACAGTTGTTAGATATAAGAAAGATAGTAAGAGAGATAAGGAGAGCCTTTGACACAGCTAAGGAATCAGTGAACTTGAAGGTAAATGAGTAGAAATTCCCCAAACTAATACACAGAGAAAAATTAGTGACCTCTTCCTCCCCCAGGAAAACCTGTAACCTAATATGCAAGAGCTGTGGCACAATATTAGTCTAAAACACGTGTAATAAAAATTCCAGAAGAATAAGAGATAGAAAACAGAGCAAAAGAGATATTTGAAGAAATAACAGCTACATTGCATTTTTTTTTTTCAAAATTAAAGACAGATGCCAAACTAGAGAATAAAAAAACTCAGAGAAAACCAAGCAGAATAAATGCAAACCATAAAAACTGCAACAACAAAATGACACCAACACACACCTAGGCATATTGCATTATAAGCTGTCAAAAAAACAAGGAAAAGATAAAATCTTGAAGGAAGTCAGACAGAATAAAACATGTTATCCACAAAAATTCAAGAAAAAGAACTGCAGCTGATTTCTTGTTAGAAAGCATACGAGCAAGAAGATAATGAAAGAATACTTTTACATTTATGAAAACAAAACAAAACAAAGCAAAATTCAGAATTTCAGTTCAGAATTATATACCCAGTGAAAATATCACTCAAAAACATTAACGACTTGCTTAGAACAGAAATTTAGGGAATTTATTGTTAGCATATCTACACAGTAAGGAATAGTAAATAAAGTTTTTCAGACAGAATGAATATGCTGTGAGTCAGAACCTTAGATCCATACAAAAAAATAAAGAACATTGGAAGTGGAATAAAGGTAAAATAAATGTTCTTTTCTTTTGTATTATATTAAAAGCTAACTATCTAAAACAAAAATGACAATATGTTGTGTTTGCTGTATATGTAAAGACAAAACACATGACATTAGCAAAAACATTAGATAATCAACTGTAGTAATATACACATGGAATATTACTCAGCAATAAAAATTAATGAACTATTGCTTCCTGTAACAACATAGAGGGATTTTTTAAATTCTAATTAGGCCTGCAGGGATCAGGTGAAACTGGCTCTCCAACATCCCCCGAGGGGTCCTGGATTGCGAGAGGGCGTAGATCAGGCTGAGGGACCCCACTAATGCATGAATTCGTGCACTGGCCTCTAGTTATGAATAATGTTGCTATAAACCAGGCACCCTCAAACTACGGCCCGCGGGCCACATGCCGGGTGTTTTTGCCGCCGCTGCCTGTCCTGCTTAAAATAAGATATGTGCAGTGTGCATAGAATTTGTTCATAGTGTTTTTTTTTTAACTATAGTCCGGCCCTCCTATAAACATTCATATACAAATTTTCGTGTGAACATATGTTTTCAGTTCTTTTAGGTATAGACCTAGTGGAGTGACTTGGTAAATTGTTAACTTTATGTTGGTTTGAGAAACTGCCAAACCAATGAGGCTATATTGCTTTATAATTTCACCAGAAACATGTGATGCTCCCAGTTCCTTCAGATCCTCACCCATAATCTGTCTTTCTGATCACAGTCATCCTTGTGGGTACAAAGTGGTATCTTATCATGGCTTTAATTTGTATTTTCCTGATAACTAATGATGTTCAGCATCTCTTTATGTATCTTCTTTGGGAAAATGTCTATTAAGTCCTTTGTCCATTTTAAAGGATTTTTTACCTTTTTATTTTTGAGTTGGTAGAGTATGTTATGCATTCTGGATATGCATGTGTATCTTATATGAATTTTTCTAAGTGAATGAGGCCAGACCCAAAAGCCTCCATATTGGATCATTCAATTTATATCATATTCTGCAAAAGAAAAGACTATAGTGTCAGAAAACAGATCAGTGGTTGCCTGGGGTTGGGACTGAAGATGGAGCAACTGCAAAGGGAAAACATAAGGGAATTTGGGGGGGCCGGGAATGGGAGTGTTCTGTACAACACTGTTGTGCTGGCTATGTGATTTTCCCCGTAAAATGCCATTAAAAATGACTTTTACTTATATGCAAGTTTACTGTATGCAAGTTCCAGGATTTTCAAGAACAAAAGATGGAATGGAGACTGTGACAAGTGAATGTTTTTACAATTATATGTTAAAAGCACACTAAAGGCAATAAAAAGAAACTGACATAAGTAACCTTTAAGAACTGTTTTGACTAGATATTGCAAGGTTAAAGGAGAAAAAACTGCAAAAACACTCTTTTCAAGAGGGAACATTTGCTTCTCATTGTGCTTGAAGCTTTGCTTGCTCTTTCTACTCATGTATTCTTTCAGTCCTCTATCTCTTTTTTGCTTAAAAGAATGAAAAATAATTTCCCTTTTCCTTCCTATCTCAAGCACTGGTTTAGCAGTGACAGGTTTCAAAGAGCCAGCCCTGCACACCTAGTGCTGAGCTTCCCAACCTCCCTCACATCATGGAATGTCTGGAAAAATGGCATATCTGTTTGGTGCAGAGCTGTCTATAGGCTGAGTGGATGGGGAAACACTCTCACTCTGAAAGCCACCTCAAACCATGGTATTCAGCTGCATGATTTGGCCAGTTGAAGACAGGGCTGCCATTTGTCCCTCCTCAAAAATGGAGTTTGTCTGTTCTTTCCTCTCTACATGCAGTACCCGATGTCAGTATCACTGGCATGAAGCAATAATATCAATTGGAGTTTTGGAAATAATTTCTACCGAACTTACCTTTTCTTTCATTTTTTCCACCTTAAGTTTTAGCTGGGGCACCACAGTGTTGGGTGGCAAGCCTTTTTCCAGTTGGGCCACAAATTTGGCATATTTAGAGACTTGACTGTTTAGGAATTCTGGATCCAGGCTGTCAAATTTGGACTATGAAAATTAGAAGAAAAAAAACGCAAGTTAAGATACAGGATAATGGGGAAGATCGAAACAGCAGAATTTTTCACTCGACTCAGATTTTCCAGTAGTAAAATTATTAATCCAACTCAACTCTATACTTTTGGAAATGGCTTTACTTATTGAGATTGTCAATATTAACCAGGCATATCTTATTATTCTTTTCATGTCCTTGTCTCCTACATCAACACATTATTACAAGTCCTGTAATTTATTCCTGAGGACCAAACCTTATAAGGAGATATACAGCAAATTTTTACTCTTGCTCACTATGAATTTCTCACCCAGTATTCTCCTAGTATTCTCACCTAGTATTCTCTGGTTATGCAACCCTTAAATATAAAGGATTTAAAGATGCCTCAAAATATGCATGCATCTATAAATATATTTCTCAGTTATATAAACATACTAGGGGCCTGCTGCATGAAATTCCTGCACTGGCGGGGGGGGGGGGATCCTCAGCCCAGCCTGCCCCCTCTCATATATGGGGAACCCTCAGGGGGTGTCCTACTGACGGCTTAGGCCCACTCCCTGATCCCCTTGGGGAGTGGGCCTAAGCCACAGTCTGGCCTCCTTTTGTGGGAGGCTAATCAGGGGAAGCAACCAGCCCCATCACCCCGCTGCTGCAGCCAATGCCAGTCACCGCAGCCACCAAGGTGTTTTCATCAACATGGACTTCAGTCCCTTCACCATGAAAAAATGACAACTTTCTTTAGGCATTTTCAAGATGTGTCTTTCATAGGATATGACATTTCTTTCTTTCTTTTTTTTTTATCCTCACCTGAGGATATGTTTCCATTGATTTTTTAGAGAATGTGGAAGATAAGGGAAAAACAGAGAGAAACATCAAACTGAGAGGAACATTTTGATTGGTTGCCTCCTGTATATGCCCTGACCTGGGCCCTGGCCAGGGAGGAGCCTGCAACCTAGGTACAGGCCCTTGGTCAGAATGGAACCCACACCCAGCAGTCGGCAGGCCCAGGCATTATGCACTGAGCCAAACTGGCTAGGGCAGGATATGACATTGCTTAGCCCTCCAGCAGTGGACCTTCATTTTTTTTCTCCAGGAATGTGGTAGAAAAACCCTAGATCGCCTTTTTGGATTCTTGTTACTAAGAATATTACCAGTGGCATACAAGGAGCTTAGCCAATGAGCGTTAAGAAAAGGTGTTTCCTCTGTAGTTCACTTTGATCATGGGCTCCACCCCTGCCTCTCCAATCCCAGCTCTACCCCTGCCCAGGCCTGTAACCTCTGGCCAAGGAATGCAGGCCTGGGCCGGCGACCCCCAAACCCTTCCAATCACTGGCTTCACAGAGCTCAGGCCACTGCTATCACCGGCTCTGATCCTGCCCCCTGCCATCGCCAGCTCTGCCCTTGCCCCATTGGCAGCCTCTGGCCAAGGCTGCAGGCTTGGGCAGGGGACCCCCCAAACCCCTGCTTTGCCAGCTCCACTGGTGCCCAGACCCCTGTGATTGCAGGTTCTGCCCCTGCCCCTCCGATCATTGGCTCTGAGGAGCCCAGGCCCCTGTGATCTCTGGCCTTGCCCCTGCCCAGGCCTGAGGCCTCTTGCCCAGGCCTTATGCCTGGGTAGGGCACCCTCATACCCCTCCGATCACTGGCTCTGCCTCTGCCCCCTCCAATCACTGGCTCCACCCTTGCCCATGCCTGAGACCTCTGGCGAAAGCCTCTGGCCTGGGCAGGGGATCCCCAGCCCCCTCTGACCACCCGTTCTGCCCCTCAGGCCCCTGGCCTCTCCGGCCACATGCCTGGCTAACAGGCCTGACCACTTCAGTGGCGGGGCTGAGCCGGACTAGGCAACGTCATCTTGTGGCTATGGGAGCAGCCATCTTGTGGCTATGGATGCTGCCATCTTGTGTCCATGGGGCTGGCCATCTTTGTCATGGAGTGACACCTAATTTGCATATTACTCTTTTATTAAATAGGATGTGGTTATGGGTGCCGGCATCTTGTGGCTATGGGCGCCGCCATCTTGTGGCCATGGGGGAAGCCATATTTGTCATGGAGTGACACCTAATTACTCTTAATATTACACCTAATATTACTCTTTTATTAGATAGGATAAGTGTACACATATATTGAAATGTCAGGTGGTCATATGGACTGAGGCATCAGAAACGTTGTAAAACTTGCATTTTCCCCCCCAGATTCAACATTTTCTTTCTGACTCCTAACGGGTCCTTTTGTGCATTTTGTACGAATTCATCCCACTTTGGGAGCCGGTGTCCTCATCTTTGGGGGTGATCAGAAAACTCTCTAAGCTTCTTCTTTATTCCTCAGGAGCTTCTACTTCTGAGATAAGTGACAGGTGAGTTACAGGAGAGTACTTAAAAGTCTCTGATATTATAGCAGATGTTTGCTTGTTTTCTATTTTCTTCACCAAAAGTAAGTCCTATGATAGTTTGGACTTTGTCCTATTTATTTTCCATTGGTATCCCCAGCACTAGAACCTTATCTGGAGAACATATCCTATGTCACTATTCTTCAACCCAGACTTATGACTTCTAGTTATAGGTATCAGCACTGGTAGGATGAATGAGCAAATGTAAAAGAGTATTTGTGAAGTTGGTGGTATTTCTAACACGTCTCTTTCACACTTGAAAGTACAGATGGTCATCTATTCTGCCTCTCAGTGCTAAGCCATGTTAAATTTGAATATAAAGACAGTACCTAGAAACCAAATTCTATTGTATTTGGCCCCCTAATTAAGTTAATTTATTTTTGAGCTCTCCAGGGAAGATCCCAAATTTTATCATTCTGATTCTACTCTATTACAGTGAATAAATGGCTTCTCTTTTTTTTTGAAGGACAATAAGAACAGAACCTAAGCTAGCAGGAATCTAAAGTGCATAGATCCCCAATAAAATCCTATAATCCTCAAGAACACTTGGGTGCACTGGATCATGACAACATGGGTTCAAAACCCACAAAGCAGTAAAAGTCCTCTGATGCTCTCTCCAGTTAGCCTTCTTCAGTGGAAGACGTGAGGAGCTGCTTTCCCATCATGTATTATGCTATGAAGTATAGCGATAGAAAGACCTTTGTGCTTTTCACTGGAAAAATTACAATAATTCCCATAACATGATAATGTTACATATTTCACCAAACTTAAAAAATATACCAGATTACTTAAGAATTATAATTCATGTGAAGATTTTAAGTTTCATTAAAACAAACATGATTTAAGAATTGAGAGCTTTTTTTTTTTTTTTTTTTTAAATACCATTAACCAGTCTTGTTGGAGTTGATCCCATTCGGACATAGAATTCCAGAGCAATTGTTTGAGCTTCACTTCAGCACTAACTGCTTCCAAGTCTTCAAACTTAGAAACTTCCACCTTTAAATATATAATAAACAAAATGTACTCTTTTAATTCTCAGATATAAATACTTGTTATCCTCCTATGAGTAATTCTTCATACAGTGACTAAGCAGAATATGTGGGGGATCCTAACTGGGGAAAGGAGAGAGAGAGAGAAACAAATGAAGAAAAACACACACATGTAAATTCAAATTTCCACTTGAGTGATAAAATATAACTCTTTATATTTCCTTAGAATAAAAATATCCATGTATCACAAGAGTATTGTGGGCATTTTCCTCAAGTTGGATCATACATGCCTACACATGCCTGGCCTTTTTTAGAAAAACAGATGAATCTTCAGACACCGAGGTTGACTTCCTTTTTAGCTGATAGAAGAGAAAGAAGATGCTTGCATTGTAGTTGGGGGAGGGAATGGGGTGACTTAAGATGAATAGGACCACCTGGTTGGTCTCTTGCCTCTTTTTAACCCCACTGGCTGTATGTGAATCCTATAGCGAGAAACACTGCTGCTGCAGGGAAATCTGAAGACACTGTTTTCCTGAAGTGTTTTTAAAGACTGCCTTGGCTCAGAGGTGGGGAACCTCCAGGGAAATTAATTGTACTAAAATTATGAACTGCCCCCCCTCCCCCCCGCTTCCCCTTTGAACTCTTCAGCCAACAGCAGCAGCATTCACATTCTTTTCAAGTGCACATGGGGCATTCCCAAGGGCAGATGATATGAGAGGCTGCAAAACAAGTCTTAGAAAACAGAAGACGATTAAAACCATACTATGTATCTTTTCCCAATCACAATGGTAGAAACTACACATCAACAGTAAGAGGGACATTTACAGACATGTGGAAACTAAACAAATTCCTGAACAAACAATGGGTTAAACAGAAATTTTTAAATGTCTTGAAACAAATGAACATAAATAACACTGAACAGCCACAAAACAAGTCTTAGAAAATCGAAGAAGAATGAAATCATTCCATGTATCTTTCCTAACCACAATGGTATGGAACTAGAAATCAACAAACTTCTGTTAGTTTCAAAGAGCTGGCTTTTTGTAAAGGTAAACATAATTGACAAACCTTTAGCCTAGTAGGAAAAAGAGAGAGAATACACAAATAAATGAAGTGAAAGAGGAGACATTACAAATGATACCACAGAAATATATAGGACCTTAGGACTCTACTATGAATAAGCAATATGCCAACTAATTGTTTAACCATCAGAAAAAGATACGCTCCTAGACACATACAACCTAAAAAGACTGAATCAGGAAGAAACAGAAATCTAAACAGACCAATAACGATTGAATCAATAACCAAAAACTCCCAACATAGAAAAGCCCAGGACCAGATAGACAGCTTTACGGGTGAATTCTACCAAACATTTAAAGATGAATTAATGCCCTTCCCCCCCCAACCCCCCCGCCCCCCACCCTCCCCCACACACACAAATGTCAGAGGTGGGAACACTTTCAAACTGATTTTACAAGGCCAGTATATCAGGGATCTGCCTTCATGAACAATGGGAAATTATTTCCTAGGCTAGATAGGCCTTCTCTCCCATCCCCCAAATGATTGAGAGCTTCGGAAAGAAAGTTGGAATGGGGTGATCATAAAGGAAGAATTAGTCAAGTATAGATATAGAGTTTGGAAGGAAGGGGACACACTACTATTTCAGGCACTGATCTGCAGTGTTTTGTTTTAATAGATATATTTTTATTGATTTCAGAGAATAAGGGAGAGGAAGAGATAGAAACATCAATGATGAGAGAGAATCATTGATCAGCTGCCTCCTGCACACTTCCTACTGGGGATTGAGCCCGCAACCCAGGCATGTGCCCTGACAGGGAATCGAACTGTGACCTCCTGGTTCATCAATCTACGCTCAACTTAGCTACACTGACCAGGCTAGCTGTAGCTTTTAATCAAGCAATATTTCTTCCATACCTCACTTCCATATCTACCTAATATCTTATAGGTCAGCTAACTCAGCCTGGGAACATTGAATCCTAGTTCTCGCATGCACAAACCTCATGCCTCAAGTGTTGCACCAGCCACATCGTGTAGTGCCAAGCTCATTATTTTATAGATTGGTCCACCACCCCTGGGCTCTGGAGTAGACAGTTCCTCAGACCACTTTTTGGCCATCCATTCAGGGTCTGGAAGAGGTAGGTGTGTTCTCATGGGAAACCCAGGTACTCTTCCAACACTTTGGGGGAGACTAATAACACCTCCCTTGTTGCTGGTGGCCCCCCTGGTTTTGACCCTAGAAATCTTTTCTTTTCTTTTTTTTTTATAAATCTTTATTGTTCAGATTATTACAGATGTTCCTTTTTTAACCCCCATAGTTTCCCTCCACCTTTTTCCTCCCCACGCCATGCCCTTACCCCCACCACTGTCTTCATCCATAGATGTGAGATTTTTGTCCAGTCTCTTCCCATACCCCTTACATCCCCTTCCCCCTGAGAATTGTCAGTCAATTCCCTTTCTATGCCCTTACTTCTATTATATTCACCAGTATATTCTGTTCATCATATATTTCTATTGATTTAATTGTTATATTCACTGATTGATAGATATGTATTTGTTGTCACCTTGTTGTTCATAATTTCTATTTTTACCTTTTTCTTCTTCTTCCTCTTCTTAAAGAATGCCCTTCAGCATTTCAAATAATCCTGGTTTGGTGGTGGTGAACTCCTTTAGCTTTTTCTTGTCTGTGAAGCTCTTTATCTGACCATTAATTTTACATAATAGCTTTGCTGGGTAGAGTAAACTTGATTGTAGGTTCTTGCTATTCATCACTTTGAATATTTCTTGCCACTCCCTTCTGGCCTGCATGGTTTCTGTTGAGAAATCAGCTGACAATCATATGGGTACTCCCTTGTAGGTAACTGTTTTTCTCTTGCTGCTTTTAAGATTCTCTCTTTGTCTTTTGCCCTTGGCATTTTAATTATGATGTCTCTTGGTGTGGTCCTCTTTGGATTCCTTTTTTTGGGGATTCTCTGTGCTTCCTGGACTTGTAAGCCCACTTCTTTCACCAGGTGGAGGAAGTTTTCTGTCATTATTTCTTCAAATAGGCTTTCAGTATCTTGCTCTCTTCTTCTGGCATCCCTATAATTCTGATGTTGGTACGCTTGAAGTTGTCCCAGAGGCTCCTTACATTATCTTCATATTTTTGGATTCTTTTTTCTTTTTACTTTTCTGGTTGGGTGTTTTTTGCTTTTTCGTATTTCATATCTTTGACTTGATTCTTGTGATCCTCTAGTCTGCTGTTGGATCTCTGTATATTATTCTTTATTTCAGTCATTGTATGCTTAATTTCTGATTGGTCCTTTTCCATTTTTTTTTTAATTTTTTTTTTTTGGTATTCTCATTAAGATCCTTGAAGGTCTCACTTAGTTCCTCGGAGGTTCGTAGGAGGTTCTTGAGTAGCTTTATAACTGTGGTTTTGAACTCTATATCCAGTCATTTGCTTTCCTCCATTTCTGTCATTTGTGATCTGTTTCTTTGTCTCCACATTTTGGCTGCTTCCCTGCGTTGATAGAGTGGCTTTCTGTGCTAGGTGTCCTATAGGGCCCTGGAGCTTTTAAACCCTTTTCAAACCACGGACCCAGGTGCAGCCACTGCTGCCACCATTTGCCTGCGCTGCCACCATTTCATGTGAGTCCGTACCTCTCTGTTTTGGTGCCGGGAACTTCTACTCAGTCTCAATGCACTCCTTCTCTTCCTTCTAGTTGTAAAGCTTCCACTCCCTTGGTTCTGGAGGATGGCTGTTTAGCTTTATAGTTATATTTTTTTAATGTGGTTGTGGGAGGCTCCACATTCAGGTATATGCCTTATGCCGCCATCTTGGTTCCTCTTAGAAATCTTTTCTATTTTCTTTCACTTTGGTCTCCCCTAATAGCTGTTTAGAGCAATTGTATCTCTCACTCATTTTGCTTCATTTACTTTGAGGTATATCTTTTAGTCTTTCAAACCCAGCCTCTTGCATCCATCTATTCTCTGGCTTAGCCAAATACCAATTTATCATCAAATTGGCACATCAAACCAGGGCAAATCAGGCAATTGTCATAGACTCATAACTCACACATGGATGTAATAGAAACTTGGATATTACTTAGGAAAGTAGGTGACCACATTTAAAAATCTGCGCACATTTTAACATAGAAATTACAATCTGTGGTCTGAGGGTTTATCTGTAATTCACAATTACTTTTTACTAAGAAAGGTATTTTGTCTCTAAAGTGTATTAATCTTTAAACACTTCAAAGGCAGTCAGACTGTTTCCAGCACAGTGACCAGCACACAAGTGTCCGAGCATCCTATGTTCATAGTCACGCTGTTGAAAGTGCTTGTGCATCTGTGTCATTTCCGTGGACATGTTTTAAAAACACATGTAGACTGACAGCTGTCAAAGGAAAGGGCGGAAGAGGGCAGGAAGAGACTAGCCAAAGAACTTACATGCATATATGCATAGTCCATGTGTTACAGGATTCCAGGGCAGGAGGAATAGGGAAACTGAGACAGGAAAGTTAAAACAAGGCCAAACAGTGTCGGGCAATCTGCAGCCAGCCTGTAACCAACGAGCCATTATCTTCCCCGGGAGCACCATCACAAATGGTTTAAAAACCTCTTTCATTAGAGAATACGGAAAAGGATGGAGGAAGGGGGACGGGGGGGAAGGGCAGTTTTACTCCCCATGCAGAGAAGCCAGCAGTCTCAAGGCCTGGCAAGATAAAATTGCCAGGTGCTTCTCATGAATTCTGGGAAGGCCACAATAATGTAAAAAAAAAAAAAAAAAGGTACCCTGAGAATGAATCTGTACCAAAATAGTCAGCAGAGGAATTCTGAAGCCTATAGACAAGAGAGCGTATAATCCCTCAGACCCCCACCCAACCTGCTCTTCAGATGAGCTGAGAGCCCGTCTGCTTCAGAAGCCAGGATATAGGTTTGCTTGCTTTGCTTTTGCTTTTTTTTTTTTTTTAATGAAGATACATGCTTTAATCAGTTGGCTTTTCACAACACAGTAAAGGTCTCTCATATAAATTCATTTATGCGAGAATACGTGGATCGAGGTTAGGGACAGCCCTCTCCCATTGGCTCAGGGGGCTGTCCTGTAAGAGCTCTCTGGTGTCGAGAGGTGCCTATAACACCTGGACACAGACAATATTTAGGTGAAGAACTGGGCGGAAGGAGAGACAGGTGGAGGGGAGCAAAGGGAGGAAATGGGGACACCTGTAATACTCTCAATAATAAAAATAAATTCAAAAAAATAAGAACACATGTAGAGCTGTCCTTACCTTGAAATTTTTCTGATAAGATTTGTATTGAAATGCGCGTTTCTGCAGATTATCCAGAACTAACTGCAGCTCGGTCAGTTGGGATTTTACTTTTTCTTGGTCAGCACTAATATCCAAAATCTGGGGATCCTGTAAAATTAAGGCAGCTTTTGATTAGTGGTTCCTGCTTTTTGATGTAGACCATTGCAACAAATTAACAAATATTTTCAAACATATTTTTGAATTCTCTTCTCCACTCTGCTTTTTATAAAATACATTAAAATGATGGCTTTACCTGAATTGTAAGGCAACACATATGTATTGTAAAAAGTATGGAAATGTATTAAAAATCTTATCCATGGGGATAACAATGATCCATACTAATAAAAAGGTAATATGCTAATTAGACCGAGAGACCTTCCGGGAGACCTTCCAGACGTCCTTCTGGACAACGCCATAGTGGCGAGGCCGAGGCAGAGGTGGTTAGAGGTGATCAGGCCAGGAGGGGAGGGCAGTTGGGGGCAAGCAGGCTGGTGGGGGAGGTAGGTGGGGGAAAGCAGGCTGGCAGGGGGGGGACAGTTGGAGGCAGTCAGACATCCCCTGAGGGGTCCCAGATTGGAGAGGGTGCAGGCCAGGCTGAGGGATACCCCCCGCCCATGCACGAATTTCATGCACTGGGCCACTAGTTTTAAATAATATCTAATATATTTTCCTTCATCTGCTTTCATGTCTTACACTTTTTTCACAAATATGACTTCAGGTAAGGAGAGGTGAGTGCAATAGAGAAAAGCAGGAAGAGACTATAATACAAGGAAAATTCTCAATTTATAATAAACAAAATAGAAAGCCTTTGAATTCTGAGAGGAAGAGTGAAAATAAAGAATAAATGGCAG
>PVJC01037462.1:0-17196 GCA_004026665.1 Murina feae | reverse complement strand
ATTTGTGGAGTTTTGAAAAATGCAGGCTGGGCACCCAAGCAGATAAAGAATGTTTTCTTTGAAGCCAAATCTCCAGTGTATAGAAGAATCATCTCAAAATCATGCAGCAGGTTCCAGGACAACTGATAGCTCCTGACATTTTATAGACCAGGAATAGCCAAGCTTAACTAGCATAGAAAAAGCAATACATTTCCTTCCTTTTGTAGAGAGCTGCATATATCTTTGAAGACAGAACTGAGATTATCACCATGTTCTTCTCTGGATTAATATGGAAGCTCAGTTTCTGAGGCTGTGGCATAGTTTGCAGGCAATAAATTCACATAACGGCAAAAAAAATTGCTACTTGTAGAGAAAAAGCATGAGCAGTGTGCATTTCAGATCCATGTGCTGTAGCGTGCTGATTTAGAGATGGTTTCTCAGCACCTTATACCTAGCAAACTCATATTTCCTGTCCTAGAATGTGGCTGAGCCTCCAGGGGTGAGATGTTTTGGGTGGGAAGGGTGGAAGTATGTGTGAACTGATGGATGAGTGGCATTTAATGACAGAGAGATGACAAGTAAATGCACCAGGGTTTAATGTTATCTACCATATCCCTTGGCATCCTGTCTTCTAATTTCTGCCATCATAAACTCAGCTTAATTTTTTATTTCTGCTCAATAAAATGTGCCTCAATAAAATTAGTTCCTGCAATTATCTTCTTCAGCAACGATGAGCCAGCAGTAACGTGGGGATTTTAAACTAATAGCCAAAAGTGTGGCATCAGCTAATGCCTCTTTTAGAGGTGCTAGTGTGTATAGGTCCTTAACTAGCTCATCAGGCTAGTAGATAAATCTCTGAAGATTTCCAGAGTCCAAATAGCTTTACCATTCATATAAGACAGGTGTACTACCGTATTTTACACAATAAATAGCATCTATCGAACATTTACTATGTGGCAGGCATTGCACTAATGTTTTACATACAATCTATCTTACTGCCACGGCAAACTTTCAGTCACACACTGACCTTGTATGAGACCATGAGAGGAGAGTGTGTGCTCATTTGAGTGGGAGTGCGGGTGGCACTGCTGCTACCATTGGACTGATAGCCACATTGACATGGGAGCAGGTAGGTGGTGCACAGCTTCCCCCAAATCTCAGTGGTTTTTGAAACCATCTTGAAAATTGAGGGAGCTGCTCGAAAGTTTCCAGGCTACAGAGAATGAATGATAAATGGTGGTGAGGTACTTGGCAATATTGTTTGGCAAGTTTGCTTGTGTCGTTTGAGTAGAGGAAAAAACAAACACATTTCTTTCCTCTTCCTTCTTCTTTGTACCAAAAAAAGCAGTCTTTGCATAGTTACAGAATTCTCTACTTTTTAGGAGAAAGGTGAGTCCTCTTGGTGGTACACACAGGTTGCTTCACAATAGAGTCCGAATTGGCCATTTTTTATGTTATTTACATTAGTAGCCAAATAGCTAATAAAAAATGAGAAGTTAAACCCAATGCAATTTATCAAGCACAGAAACTAAATATAAGCAATGCAGTTTTCTGGATTGGAACATAAAATTAAATAAAATGCAGATTGTGTCCTCAGTATGCTTCTAATTTGGCAGATGGTAGCAATAGGGCACAATATAAAACTAATTATACTTTAAAGAAAATGTAAGAAAAGCCATATAGAAGGGCTCAGAAAAGAGAAATGAAAATATAAAAAGTCTTCCTGTTGATCAATTTGGAAACTCTTTAGAATTGCATTTGAAATGAACTTTACAGCAGTGAACATAGTATGTTAAATCATGGAGCCTATGAGGGAAAATATATCAGATGGAGAGAATGATGTAAATACACAGATTAAAATTTGGAAGACATTTTCAGAGAAATATATCAGCAGCCACACATTTTTCAAATTTATATTATATGTTTAATTCTATTCTGATTGGTTCATCTTGTTTTCCTCATTAATCCTAATTCATCCTGACTAATTAGTCCTAACTTGGCAGATACACTCAAAAAATTGAAGAGTCTGAGAATAATCTTATTGTTTGTCATTGTGAGTTTTTGTTTAAAGTGTTCTGTTTACATGGTCCTACATTTGTTATACTTATGTAAATATCAGTCATGATACAACCAGAACTCCTGAACCATGAATATCCCAGTAAACACAATCAGTATTTATCAAACTGTCAAACTGTTCTACACTCCAATGTGGTGAAGCTGCTAATACAATGGACACTAAGCCTGAACCACTAAATGATGGCACATAAAGCTTGAAAAGATATTTGAAAGATATCAAATATTAGTCAAATAACTGTGATCACCAAAAATGCACTCTAAAATATCAAATTTAGATCAACAAATACTGAGGGTGTGCAGACCCCTTTCAGTAGCCCTCAGAACCAAAAGACCATCTACTTTTAAGATTTATTGTCCATAAAAGGAGAGGGGGAGTAAGAACCATGATTTCACTCATATGTGGGATATAAAGCAAAAAGTAACAAATGAACAAACAAAATAAACATTTACAAACAAAATTAAGATCACAGAAACAGACAACAAAATAGTAGTTATCACAGGGGAAGGGGGTGGGGTAAGGACTAAAAGGGTAAAGGGAACCAAACACTTGGTGAGAGTCAATTAGGCTTTGGCTGGTGAGCACACAATACAGTAACCAGATGTCATATTATGAACTTGTACATTTGGCATTTATATAACGAACTGAGTAAAATTTTTAAAAAAGCATCTATTTGTAGATAGTTATAATCACTCTATTAGAACACATTGATGGTTTTGATACTATATTGCAGTTAGAAAAGATAATTGGAGAAAACTGGGTGAAGGGTACAATGGAATTCTCTGTATGATTTTGCAGCATTCTGGAAATCTATAATTATTTCAAAAAATAAAAATTTAAAAAAATGTAATACTGATCCTCCATGGATCAATGCTATTTTTTACTGAAGAAAAGAAATTCTGCTTAAATAAATAAATAAAACCCCACAATATTCTTCTTCATCACCTTTTGATTTACAAGAAATGGTAGGTTCTGAGAGAAGGTTCTGGTTAAGATGGGGACTGATTCCTTTCACACCGTGTGGTTGAATATATTATTTGAACTGCTGATTGCACGTCCCGGGGGAGAGGTATTTCTTGCTAACTTTCCTCCTCTGGCAGCATCTCAAGAACACTGCTTGCTTTTCTCTTTCACGGGAGTGCTCCGGCTATTATCTGAAAACTTACCCTTCCTGGCAAGGGCACAGTGATGGGCTAAAGCTAAGCTCACAGCCCGAGTGCAGGGCTAGAACAGAAAAGCAATGTAACTTCCTGAAAACATGTAAGCCACTTTCATGACTTTGGAATCCTTTTTCTTTTCTTTTGCTTCAAAATCTATCTCAGGGTCTGTCATTTTTAGTGCAGTTGACAACATACCTCCGGGAGAGTGCAGACTCAGATCTAACTCTCATCGTGAAGATGCAAGTGTTGCAATCTAGTCTTTAGCACCAGATCCTGATCTGTCCTGGGAGCTATGGAAACACTGGGATTGGAAAACACTCTGCAGCCCTCATCAAATTTGGCAGTTTTGGAGCAATGCTGTTTCAAACAGTCCGTTCCTACCTCATTTTTTCTAAGTATTTCTTGAAGTTGTCCCAAGCCACAGGTGGTTAAGAGCTCTTTATTAATGCATGTCACATTCTAAGAAGTGTATAACCATTTTACATGATGCTTTGGTGAGGAAAGTATTAAATGACACCACTCAAAACTGTGTTTCACAGATGGCACAGGATTTCCTCAACCTTTACCTCACAGTCACTGCTTCAGATGCCACCTCAGGTAGGAAAGAGGTTATGAGGCAACTACTCTGGCCTCACCCTTCTCTCTGCTCTCTAATTTCCTGTGATGTCTGCCATTAGCTCAGCCCACTATCACAGTTAATAAATTGATGCATGGGTGAGAGAGTAATGTGTGCTCATAGAATAGGTATTAACAAATGCCCACAATTCCATGATCACAGTGAATTTTTGAAGGACAGAGGGAATATAATTCACTCTTGGTGCCTGGAGAACCAGATAAAGAGGTATAAAGAAAGAAGCACAATAAACTGGAAGTCACAGCCCGATATGCAAATGGTATACCAAAAGCCTCTTAATGACACAGTTTTTAGCATTTGATGCCATTAAATAATTTCTACTGAAAAAATTAAGAAATTAAAAATATCTGCTAAAACCCAAGACATGGACACTCACCCTCCTCCAACCTAGTGGTCAGTTCCACATTTCTGTGCTTCAATCATGAAGGTGAGCTAGTGTGTGTGTGTGTGTGCACGCATACATATATGTGTTTGTTTTCTTATCACCACATGACCATTTTATTCCTTGTCTTTTGGCTGTTGATCACCTTCTGTATATCTCACCAACACTATATATATTTCTTAGTTATTGCTTTAACAGTGCTTCTCAAACTCCAAAAAACCTTATTACACTTCAGTGTATTGTATAGAAATGTATATATTTTAGTATATTATTTTTTAAATGTTATACATTATTTCTATAATATACATTTATACTAGAGGCAAGATGCACGAAGATTCATGCAAGAATAGATAGGCTTTCCTTCCCCTGGCTGCCTGCACTGGTTTCCCTCCGGCACCCAGGACCCAGGCCTTTGCTCTGGCCACCACCTCCTGCCTTCTCTTGGCCTGCCTCCACCATCTTTGTGGTGTTAATTTGCATATTACCTCCTTATTGGCTGTGGGGGCCGCCATCTTTGTTGTGAAGTGATAGTCAATTTACATACTCTGACTTTATTAGACAGGATTATCCTATATAATAAAAACTTAATATGCTAAGTGTCCAGTCATCCAGTCAGCCATTCAACCAATCAAAGTGTAATCTATACTAATAATAGACAAATATGTAAATTGGCCATCCCTCCACAATGCCCAAAGCCAATCAGGAATGAGTAGGCAAATTAACCCAACAAAGATGGCGGGTCTGTGGGCAGCACATCTGCACGCAGGCACCAAGCAGCCAGGGGTGGGGCAGGACTCCTGATGTATTGTCTGGCCTAGGCACATAGGCTTCAAGCGGCCGAGGGTGGGGTAGGACGCCTGCCTGCCTGCCTGCCGTGTCACTGAGGCAACATGGCAGGCATCCCCTGGACTTGGCCACTCTGAGCCTGTAGCCATTGGAGTGTCCAGTCCTGTCAGCCCAGTCTGGGGGCAGCTGAAGTTCCCAGTCCTTTTGGTTTCTGCAGCCCCTGGATCTGAAGCTGAAACCAAGAGTGTGGGGAGCACCAGGAATTCTGGGAATCATAGTTCTGCTGGCAGCCCCTGGACCAGAAGCAGAAGCCCAGAGCACAGGGAGCACCAGGAATGCTGGGAATTGTAGTTCTGGTGGCAGACGTGTTGTGGGATCTCCTAGACACTAGAGCAAAGTGAGCCTGGAGCAAGTTACTGTTGCGGGTGGAGAATGGAGGGAAAGCAAAAGTGAGAGACAGAAGTAAAGTCAGAGTGTCGAGGAAAAATTAAGAGGAAGAGACCCTACAACTTCTAGGTATTCTCCACCAATGGAGCAAAGAAAAAAAGAGACCTTGATTATTCTGTGAGCACCAAAAACTGGGTTGGGATCTCAGACAATTTGCTCATATGATTGCAAACATAGACAGAAACTCTCAGATTGGAGAGGGCTCCCAGATTGAAGAGGGTGCAGATTGGGCTAAGGGACCCACCTTAATGGTGCACGAATTTTTTGCACCAAGCCCCTGGTATGCTAATGATATGCTAAGGCCGCTCAACTGCTTGCTATGATGTGTGATGACCACCAGGGGGTAGACACTCCAACCGGTAGGTTAGCTTGCTGCTGGAGTCCAGCCAATCAGGACTGAGCATGATGGGCCCACACGCTGGAGCCCTTCTCTGGTCTCTCCCTGGCTGGTAAACCTCCTGCGTCCCTCCCTGGCCCTGATCCTGCACCAGTGGGGTCCCTTGGCCTGGCCTGCACCCTCTCACAATCCAGGCTGAGTCCCTCCTCCCCCCCACCCCAAATGCACAAATTTTGTGCACTGGGCCTGTAGTAAAATATAATATTTTAAAATAGTATTTTATAATATATATAACATGTTAAATTGTGGAAAATATTAGGCTCTCCAGAAAAATGCACAGGAAAAAAACAAAAAGCATATAGGCATTATATTGCATTCAGAATAGATTACTTACATTTTACCTTATGGCTATAATGAAATCTGCTTAAAACTCTATTGCAATCTGCTATAAAGGATGTTTCAGTATGTTAGAAACAGGACCCATAAGGAAAGGATTTAGGAAGAAATCCTTCTAGCATTGTCATTTTGTGGCTATTTCCATCCATATCAATTGAAATAGGCTATTAGAATAATGCTCTTGGATAATAAATAGGGAATTAATATAAAAACAAAAATAAATTATTCAATACCTACTATGCACCCTTTTCCTTTTTCTTCTTTCTTTTTAAAAACATATATTTTATTGATTTTTTGCAGAGAGGCAGGGAGAGGGATAGAAAGCCAGAAACACTGATGAGAGAGAAACACCAATCAGCTGCCTCTTGAACACCCCCCACTGGGGATGTGCCTGCAACCAAGGCACATGCCCTTGGCTGGAATCGAACCTGGAACCCTTCAGTGGATAAGCCACTGAGCCAAACCGGCTAGGGCTCTTCTTTCTTTTGCTGTGGTGTGATCATACTTATTTCGATGATTTAAGCAATGACACTAAAAATATAGAAATACTGAGATAAGAGTTGCTGTTGTTACTATTATTATTGTTTTGGATTGGGGTAGTATCTCAGAAAAGATAAAAATCAACAACCTCATTTTACTAGTAAGAAACGGAGGTCGACATAAAATTGCATACATAATCATGATGTACTCACTCTATACAGTTGTTCTCACTTATAATTTATGATTTCTGTATCTGTTGTTCCTCTCACACATACTAGTCCTCAGAGACTATTCTTTCCATCATGAAACTTTTATTCATTTCTTGCTCTTAATTTAAGCTGCTTCTCAACTCAGCAAACATTTATTGAATAACAACCACATACCATAATATGCCCAGAACTGTTCTAAGAATAGAGATACGTAGGTATAAAAATACAACCCTGTAGAACACTGTAATATCACAGCTAGAAGTAAATATGGATGAGTATGTTTAATGTATATATTTCAAATCCATAAGACCCTATACCAAATGCTACATATATTGGGAGATATGGGATGATGAGTAGCTACATAGTAAGAAAACCCATTTTTTTCTTGAGAAGAAGCATATTGTTGGAGAAAATGCTTGAAATTTTAATAGGAAGAGAGAAAACTGATATTTTCAAATTTTTGAGTAGTCCTTTAATTTAGCATGCCAAACAGAAGCATATATGTTGTCAGCTTCCAAACCTCACGTTATAATCACAGTAGAGCCCGTTGGTGAATGACAACAGAATATTGGATTTCATTTACTTAGTCTTATGATCCTTTTTGAGACATTTCTCTAGGCAGCTGCTAATATAAACTGGAAGTGATTATGAAAAGGAACATTTTGTGCCACAGCTTAATCCATTCAACAAATGTGTTAAACATCTTCTACAAGCCAGACACCTCTATTAACTGTGAAAGATGAAGAGATTCTAAGACAGAGACCATGCACTCCTAGCGTACATACATGTAGCCCCATCAGAGCACAGAGTGGCAAGTAGAGTTCAGCATGCAGCGCAGCAGGAGAGAGAGCCACGAAAGGGGCTCTATTTATAGGTAGGAAGAAAGTGTCACGGAAAGAGTGAGCTGTGAGTGGTTTTTAAAGGATGAATAAGAACTAATCAGGTGGACGAGGTAAAGGAGCAAGGCACATCAGTGCATTCCCTTGTTTAGTCACACAGCAAGTTCAAGGCAGTGTTAACTCAACAATGGGAAGAGAATAGACTCTGCTGGGTTGGGGAGAGCAATAGCATATAAAGTGAAAAGGAAATGTTCTGATGCAGTCATCACACACTTCCTGTGTGTGGGGAACTACAACAGCCTAGGGTTTGACTGTATGGTCTCACTCCATCCAAAGCTGAGGATGAATAAGTGGATGCTCACAGAATGAACAGGAAAAAAAGGAGCTGCAAAAAGGGTAGTAGAAACAATCTTTATTAAAGAGAATACTGTCTCTTGGAATCAAAAGTAAAACTAAAATGCAAGTGTGCTAGGGCCCTGATATTTGTGATATGCTAAATAAATCTCTTTAAAAAAAAAACACCACAAAATATCCTCACATTGTAGGAAGAATTTTTGCTTTAAAGAGACATTAATGATTTGAAATATGAAGTGATTCTGAGGTAACAGCTTTTAAATTGCACTTAAAGAATGTACATCTCTATCCTGTAACATGTATATTTAAGAAAGGAAAACTATCCTTATAAAAAAACAAAAAACAAAAAATGGCAAGTCCTAACCAGTTTGGCTCAGTGGACAGAGCGTCGGCCTGCGGACTGAAAGGTCCCAGGTTCGATTCTGGTCAAGGGCATGTACCTTGGTTGCGGGCACATTCCCAGTATGGGGTGTACAAGAGGCAGCTAATCTATGTTTCTCTCTAATCGATGTTTCTAACTATCCCTCTCCCTTTCTCTCGGTAAAAAATCAATAAAATATATTAAAAAAATAAAATAAAATAAATAAAAAACTGCAATAGTAGTGACAGCCCTATACCATTCCCTGTTCTACAGAAGGAGGCCCAAGATCTTCATATGGACACAAAGTCATAAGACTCCTTCCAACAATAAATAGAGAATACATTTTCCCTTGTTGGTTTAGGCTAATATATTACCTAGGAATGTAATTTTTCCCTAGTGTAATGCCAGGAAAACATATCTCCAAAGCCAAGGTGCTCAATGAATATTTTCTGAATAAATAAATAATTGAAATTTTTTTACTTCAAAATTTTATTTACTTTTTGTAAAAGGCACACACTCAGAGAGAGTAAGTACGCTGCTATTATTCTGTCACACGTTAGTGTAATTAAGATTAATGCCCTTTCTGAGAGCATGGTCTGATAAGAAAAGGGAGAACAAAAGGGAGGAACAGTTCAAACAGAGGAGCAGTGGTGACTCCTTCTCTTAATAAAGCAAATACACAAACAACATGAAAATCTAGCTCTAAAACTATGAAATTACTTTTGTTTAACTGAGCAGATGCTCTTTATTTAATAAGCACTTAAATTTACTCTAGCATGCTACAGGAGGCTTAAAACATATAGGACATTCCCTGTCATATTCAAGATAGACAAATATAATTTTCCCCTCACTTTCTTCTAACAGCAGAATCTTGGTTTTTCCTTTTGGAACAACTCCCTCCCTCTCCATTCTCAGTCCAAGTAATGCTGGTGGAATTAATCCTTTCTTCCTGGACCAATGTACAAATGTGTAGTTTATGAGTCACTGTTTTCCATCCCTTTCCCCAATAATAGATTTTTTATATGTGATGCAAGACAGCTAAGGAGAGATATTAATTCTGGGATTCTGGTTGAAAATATTAGAGAAAAAAATTAAAATGTGAGGATACAATCCTGGAGGTGCCTAAGAGACACCTAAAGGGAAGAGTGTACCTCAGAGGGAGCCTGCACTAGAAAACACAGATGAGAGAGATGCTAGGAAAGCATTTCATGATGCCACTTATGAGAAACTGGATTAACTCACCACTGTACTTCTCAGATGAATAACCAGGATATGAATTTTGCTGTTGTTGTTGCACACCTGTTGGATTATCTGACATTTGAAACTAAAAAAGAGCCTTTCTATTAGAGTAACTAACAAAATGTGAAATGTAGTGATTAAGATTAGAACGGTGACTTTGTAAAGAAGCACAGAGGAAGTAGAATAATACTCTCATTGTCAGTTTGGAAGTTGTCCTGGAAAAATATAGCATTTGATAATTTTTAATGATGTATAGAATCATGTTGGATGTAGGGGAATTTACCTTACTTAGAGGATACACTGAAAATAAAGATACTAGATGGGAAAAGTATAGATTGTATTCATAGTAGGTAAAAGTTGAGGGAGAATAACATCTGTAAATACTGTAGTTTGAAGTGAAGAGCAGGAGAAGGGAAAATTACAACATGGAAACTAAAGCAAAAAAAAAAAAATCCTCAAGATCTCATGCTCAGATTATGAAATGCACAAACCTTGGATAAATTAGGCTTAGTTTGGGTTCAAAATGATGTAACTTAAAGTACAAAATATTCTGACAAAACAAAGCTATTCTATAAGGATAAAAGTAGTAAACCACAAAGAAATGTACTGAAATAGTGTCTTTAATGTAATCCTATTTAAATGATTATATTTCAAAGGAATTTCAGAGGCTTTATAGAATTACCTTCTGACATCTTCTCTGCACTGAAATTATATAAAATTAGAGATATTACAGAGTGTGTATCTCTAACATCACCTTCTAAATAAAACTGGCCCCAAGAAAGTCACCATGAAAAGAAATCCTCAGTTGTCCCACTTTTCCATTGCTAAAGCTGATTATACAAGGCAAGGGCCTCTAACTCAAGGTGACCCAATACATAAAACAGTGACTGACCTTTGTTTCTTGCCTGAAAGACTGATACTTAGTAGGGAAATCTAAATAAAACAATCAGATCTGGTTCCACATATATTTGAAGTGGGCAATATAATGGAACTTTTACAGTTATTAGCACAGGTGAAAATAAAAGCTACCATAAAATAGAACTGGGACAAGAAATTTCAGAGTCAAAATCATGATCATGAGTTAGACAAAGTCATGTGGGAAAGCAAAGTATTGCATAAAGATTCAAATTCAGTTCATAGTGAAGAGAAAAGAAACAAATGTGATTTTTAGCAATATTATATTAACTAAGAGGCCCAGTGCATGAAAATCATGCATGGAGTGGAAGTGGGGGGCGGGGGTGGTGTCCCTCAGCCCAACCTGCACCCTTTCCAATCTGAGACCCCTTGTGGGATGTCTGACTGCCTGTTTAGGCCTGATTCCACGGTGGGATCCAGCCTAAACGGGCAGTTGGACATCCCTTTCATAATCCAGGACTGCTGGCTCCCGACTTCTTGCCTGCCAATTGCCCCTAACCACTCCCCTGCCAGCCTATCAATGCCTAACTGTTCTTGTGCTGGCCTGATTGCCCCTAACTGCTCTCCCCCTGCCAGGATAGTCCTCCCAACTGCCCTCCCATGCTGGTCATCTTGTGGTGGCCATCTTTGACCACATGTGGGCAGCCTTCTTTGACCACATGGGGAAGCCATCTTTTGATGGTCAATTTGCATATTGCACTTTTATTAGATAGGATTGTCAAGTAAAAAAATACAGATCAGTGTTTTCTCGCTGTGCTGTGGAGGTCTTGAGAGTTGCATTCAATCTGATCTCAAAATGATCCCATTGTCTCCACTCCTGACAGGTTTAAACCTTGATAAATCCAATGAAATCCTTCCTCTCACAGTTTCCACTAGTGTTTTTACATTAACTCTTGTTCTCTTGAGCTAGCTGGAATAGGTACCTTCTCTTTACATTTAAGTACATTTTAATATAAAAGCACATTTATTCAGACATGTGAACACATATCCAATGTCTTCCATAAGTTTAAAGTTCATTGTGAAAAATTAGAAAAGTATGTTTTATTTTAGAACAAGTGGAAAATGTGTACTCAGAAATCTACAAATTTCACTAATGTATATTCTGCTAAATATAGTTTGCTAAAGTTCTTGTGAGAGCTGGATTTTTATAATTGTGTTGGGCATCTTTCTTTTGAACTGTTGGCCCTTTCAACTACATATAGTTGGGAGATATATTTATATATACATAAAACCTAAAATGGTTGGTGTGACCAATAGAATATAAAACCATGTAAAATATTGTTGAATTCATGGCAGAGTATATGTCCTGATGTGCTTCCCCAAATAAAAATTACTGAAAGTACAGTTTAGTCAAGATGGCAGTGGAATTAAATGGGTACACCATTCTTCCCACAAGTACATCAAAATTACAATGTAAGCTACAGAACAACCATCATTCACAACACCTGAAATCTAGCTCAGTGGAAGTCTTATAACTAAGGATGTAAAGAAGAAGTCACATTGAGACTGGTAGGAAGGGTGGAGTTTCAAAACAGGCTGGTCTCCACCCATGTGTAGCTGGTAAAAATTAGTAGTGACAGCTGTGTGAGCACCCCCAGAGGAGTAAGGGGTCCTAGTCCCATACCAGGACCCCAACCAAGGGTTTCAGTGTCATGAAGAGAAGTCCCAAAACTTTTGGTTACAAATCAAAAGGGATTGTGGATGAGTGATTCGAGGACTGCTCAAGACCCAGACACTACTTTTTCTTAAAGGGCCCACATACAGACTTACTCAGACTCACTCCCTCTGAGTTCCACTACTGGGGAAGCAGCACAACAGCCAACAGAGACATTTGGACAGAAATGGAATGGTCTGACATCAGGACAAGAGGCTGGGTAGCAGCTTTATCCCAGACAGAAATGCTTGCAGAGGCCTTTGTTCACTTTTGAGCCCTCTCCCTGCAGAACTGGCAGGCAGGTGCCATATCAGTCTCTAGCAACATAGCTAATAATCTTTTTTAAATATATATATATATATATATATATATATATATATATGTATATAAATTTATATATATAATTGATTTTTTTTACAGAGAGAAAGGGATAAGGATAGAGAGTTAGAAACATCACTAGAGAGAAACAATGATCAGCTCCCTCCTGCACACTCCCCACTGGGTATGTGCCCACAACCAAGGTACATGCCCTTGACCAGAATCGAACCTGGGACCCTTGAGTCTGCAGGCAGACGTTCTATCAACTGAGCCAAACTATTTAGGTCATGGCTAATACTCTGAAATGAGGAGACAAATAAACAGGTTCCAAATGAAAGAACAGGAGAAATCTCCAGAAAAAAATTAAATGAAATGGAGGCAAGCAAAGTAGCAGATATAGAGTTTAAAACAATTGTTTTTAAGGAACTTAATGAGAACTTTAACAGCATAAAAAAGGACATAGAAACAATAAAAAAGAACCAATCAGAAATGAATGATATAGTAACTGAAATGATCTAATCTAATAAAAGGGTAATATGCAAATTGACCCTCACTCCATTACACCTAAACCATGCCCACCAGCCAAGCCACACCCACCAGGCAATCAGAGAGGCTATATGCAAATTAACCCAGCCAAGATGACAGCCAGCAGCCACAGAGCTGGAATAAGCAGGAGGCTTGCCCCGGTAATGGAGGAAGCTAAGGTTCCTGTTTGCCTAGGCTGGCTATGGCCTCTACTCAAGGCAACAAAGTTTTAATTATAGAAGGTAAACAAACCTCAGATAACTGCTTCTGGCCTTGGGCTCAAGGAAGCGCTGGAAGCCTGGGTTGTCAGGGTCAACCTAACCTGGGCTTCAGTTAAAGCAACAAAGTTTCAACTTTAGAAGTTAAATAAATCCCAGATACCAGTTTCCAGCCAGCCTTGCTGCAAACAGCCATCAGCCACTCACCCAGCCTGGCCAGGTACCCCGGCAGGGACCCTCTCCCTGAAGGGGATGGCCAGGTACCCCAGCAGGCACCCCAGGGTGGGACACCCACCTTGAAGGGGCTGTGGCCAGCCTGCAAATAGCCACCTGCCACTCACCCAGGCTGACCAGATACCCCAGCAGGACCCCACTCCCTGTCCCAGGACACCCTTCAGGGCAAACCAGCTGGCCCCCAACCATGCACCAGGCCTCTATCCTATATAATAAAAGGGTAATATGCAAATTGACCCAAACAGCAGAACCACTGAGAATGACTGGTCACTATGACACACACTGACCACCAGTGGACAGATGCTCAATGCAGGAGCTGCCCCCTGGTGGTCAGTGTGCTCCCACAGGGGGAGCTCTGCTCAGCCACAAGCCAGGCTGCCAGCTGCCAGCACAGCAGTGGTGGCAGGAATATCTTCAGCCTCCTCAGCAGAGCTAAGGATGTCTGACTGCAGCTTAGGCCTGCTTCCTGCTGGCAAGTGGACATCCCCTGAGGACCCCTGGGCTGCCAAAGGGATGTCTGGCTGCCAGCTTAGACCCAATTGCCCAGGGAGCGGGCATAAGGCAGCAGGTGGACATCTCCTGAGGGGTCCCAGATTGCTAGAGGGCACAGGCCGTGCTGAGGGACATCCCCGAGTGCACAAATTGTGCACTGGGCCTCTAGTAAATAAATAAGAGGGAATCAAAGTAGAATAGATGAAGCAGAGGATCAAATTAGTGATTTGGAATATAAGGAAGCATAAAACACCCAATCAGAACAGCAAAAAGAAAAAAAAGAATTAAAGAAAAATGAGGATACTATAAGAATCCTCTGGGACAACTTCAAGCTACCAACATTCACATCATGGGGCTGCCAGAAGATAAGAGAAGAAATCGAAAACCCCTATGAAAAAAATAATAACAGAGAACTTCCCTAAACTGATGAAGAAAGTAGACATACAAGCTCAGGAAGCTCAGAGAGTCCCAAACAAGAGGAACTCAAAGAGGCCCACACCAAAGCACATCATAATTAACCCTACCAGACTGCAAAATACTGAAAATGAGGTACGGCAGATTTGGAAATTACCGAAAAATCTGTACACCAGTCTGGCAGGGTTAATATGTCAAAGTTAAAGGCAAAGAGAGCATCTTAAAAGCAGCAAGAGAAAAGCAGTTAGTTACCTGCATGGGAGAATCCCCAGAAGACTATCAGTTGATTTCTCAACAAAAACTTTTCAGGCAGATGGGATTGGCAGGAAATATTCAAAGTGTTGGAAAGCATCGACCTACTCCACCCAGAAAAAGCTTTTATTTATTTAGAATTGAAGAACAGAAAAAAGAGTTCCCAAGACAAGAAAAAGATAAGGAGTTTATCTCACTAAACCAATATTAAAGATATGTTAAAGGGTCTTCTTTAAGATGGGAGGGAGATTGGGGAGGTGGGTGAAAAGAGTGAAGGGATTAAGAAGTGCAAATTGGTAGTTACAGATTAGTTATGGGGATGTAAAGTACAGCATAAGGAATAAAGTCAATAATCTTAACTAATAAAAGCATAATACTGAAATTAACCATTTCTCCGGGACAGGTAAGGCACACCCAACAGCCAAACAGAGCAGATGTATGCAAATTAGCCCAGCCAAAATGGCAGAGGTCTCAGCCCTGGGAGAAGCGGTGTGCGACACTGGGGTCCCGCAAGGCAGATGAAAGACCTCTGCCTTGGGGGAGCCAGGAGGGGAGAAACAACCTGGCCAGAGGTGCAACCTGGGGGAGTAGGAGCCAGCCGGCCTCTGGCTGCTAGTGGGAGGAGCAGATCTGGCCAGTGATGGCGGCAGGGCAGCCAGGGGCTGGGGGAGCAAGCCAGCCCAGGCCCCCAGGCTGCCCTGTGGCCTGAAAGTAGATTTGTGATCGCGGGGGCATGGGCACACATGAGGATTTCAGGTGGCAGGGTAGCCTCGGGGGTGGAGGGACCAAGCCAGCTCCGCCCCCAAGGCTGAGGCCTGGAAATCGGTGCAAACGGGGCACACACCATGCACGGAGGTGTGCCCTCCGTGTGTGCTGTGTGCCCCAATGGATTACAGGGTTCCAAACTGTGAGAGGGCACAGGCCTGGATGAGGGACCCCCCCCACCCCTTCCAAGGGCACAAATTTTTGTGCACCAGGCCCCTAGTATTGTAATAATTATGGCATCAGATAGGTACTAGATTTATGAAGGTGATTACTTCATAAATTATACAATTGTCTAATCACTAGGTTGTACACCTGAAACTAATATAATATTGTATTTCAACTGTAATTGAAAAATAAAAAAAATATTTAAAGTTAAAAAAACTACTGTATACATATGTATATATGTATATAATAATTAAATTAATGAAATATCACTAATCATGAGAGGAAATATTCAACATTTCAAAAACTTCATGTTCTTTAAAAAGGAAGAAACATTGTTGTAGGCTATAAAAGAATAGACATTTGTTTAAATCCAAAGAGATTTTAAATTAGGGACCAATTTGAAAGTAGCATGCATTTGTAATACCTATTATATTAGGTTTAATGAGTATCTGTTAGTTTGATAAAGACTCATAGTGTCAGTCTTGCCAAGAAATAACAGATAGTTACTTATCAGATATTTCCAATATATAAACTCTAGATTTATACCTGACCCTTTAATTCCATGTTTTCAGCTATGGTGGGTTAACTGATGAAAATTTTTTTAAAAAAGAACTTGGTCTCTGCAGTGAAAACTAAACACAATGCAGTACCTATCCCATCTATGAGAGCCCACAGAGATTGACCATTATGAAATGTGAGTAGGGCATTCATAAAAACATAACTCTTCATTTCGATTAGAATAAAGAAAAGAATATCCTACAGTCAAGCCCACAGCATGATAAAAAAAAAAAATCAAGCTCCAAATCAAAAAGTCCAATTGTGCAATTGTTTCTTTCTGCCAATATAGTATCTGGTACCACTAATAGTAGCCCAGTTATTTCACTGTGACTGATATCATAGCTACCAAATAGCTCAAAGTCAGTAAGAATATGGTGTACAGTGCCTCATGAGTGACTGAAAAATTCACTAAAAGTCAACCCTCTAGGACAGGGGTAGGGAACCTTTTTTCTACTAAGGGCCATTTGGATATTTATAAGATCACTAGAGGCCCGGTGCACGAAATTCGTGCGGGGGGGGGGGGCGGGGAAGGGGTCCCTCAGCCCAGCCTGCCCCCTCTCACAGTCTGGAACCTCTCAGTGGATGTCCTATGATGGTCCCAGTCTGCCAGGCGCATTTTGTGTGTGTGTGTGTGTGTGTGTGTGTGTGTGTGTGCGTGTGTGTCGCCACTGGGGACCTGCCCCCAGTCGCATCTGAGGCTTGGAGCAGTCCTCCTGTGTGTGTCTACCTGCTGGGGGCCTGTGCCCAGGCTTGGAGCAGGCACCCCCTCTTTGTTGATCTCTCAGACTCTTGCCCTCCCCTGCATGTTGTTCCCTTTTTTTGAGTTATGGCCAGGGCTGGGTGCTGCCTGCCTCCCAAGCTTGCCTACTGCCCATCTTCCTCCAGCCACCAGAAAGCAGGGAAAACCTTGCCTCGTTGTCAGGCCAGCCTTTTCCTGCTCCCTGATCCCCGGAAGGGACCTGGGGAGCCGCCAAGCAGGACCCCGGCCCCTGCAGCCTTGCTTTCCTGC
>PVJC01037461.1:0-17140 GCA_004026665.1 Murina feae | reverse complement strand
TGGCAAGGGATTTAGTGAGGGGCAACCAAATGACTGAACAGCAGGCTGAATGGGACGACGAGGCCAGCAGGGGGATAAGTTAGGCATGACCAGGCCAGGAGGTGGGGGAGGAGTTAGGGGCTATCAGGCAGGCAAGCAAGTGAGCAGTAAGGAGCCAGTTGTCCTGGATTGTGAAAGGGATGTCTGAGTGGTCTTGGATTGAAGATGGTGCAGCCTGGGCTGAGAGGAACTCCCCCCAACACACAAATGAATTTCATGCACTGGGCCTCTAGTTTATTTATAATTTACCAAATGTTATCCAAATTGGTAAATTTCAATGAGCTTCATAAGTTGAAAATGTGTGTTGGCTTATTGCTCTTTTGTGCCCTTGGCTAATTTCCTTAAACATCTGAATCAGATTTACTAGGCATCACTAATTAAAATAGCAGCTATCAGTTAAGTAAAATGATCTTTAAGTTGCAAACCTGAAACAACTCATGGGCAAATTACCAATTCAGTAATTATTCACTAAATACAGGTTTTGTAGAAACTGCCTAATTCACTCTATAAGCCAAAAGTAGCTTGAAATTTAGACGAATTAGAGAAATAAATGTCAAAAAATTACAAAAGGGAAATGCAAATAATCTGTACAATATTTAAAAATAAAAACTAGTAGCAATTACCACTGCACAGAATAATGTGAACAGAGATAGCATTGGATTTAGAGGCGACAAACCTAAGTCTGCAAACTAGCTGACCATTTTCTGACTCTAGGACATTGGACAAATCACTTTATCTTTCTCTGAATGTCAAGTTATTCATCTATAATATTTATTACCTGGTTTGCATGTGTGCACATAGGTGTCTTATTCACCCTATTTACCTCCATATAAACTAAAATGATACACAAATATAAACATATTACATGTACATTCTCTATATGTTCGATTTGTAAAGCAATATATTAAATGGGAAACACTAACATAAATAAATATTGATAGAGTTTCTAGAAGAAAAATAATACAAATGCTTTATAGATCAATGAGCTTTTTAAAAAACAAAACAATCAAAACCAAAAAATATTTTGAAGACATTACTGGAAAGTAATAAACTACTTGATGAATTATAGTTTTAACCAAGATATCTTGAAAACAATGCTGCCAAGTTTTTTCAGGGAAATATTTCAGAAATACTCCCTATGACTGAATACCACATAGCTTAAAAACTATTTAAAGTACAATTTCACATGGTGGAAAATAGAAGTAAAAAAGAAAGAATCCCATAAAATAATAGCATAGAGCTTAAAGCTTTATTTGACCTTTAAATAATCTTAATGAATGTTACCAGATTGTGTCCTCAAATATAAGAAATACCCATTTAAATAGTGACATCCTATCTAATAAAAGAGTAATATGCAAATTAAGCATCACTCCTTCACAAAGATGGCCGTCCTCATGGCCACAATATGGCTTCCCCCATGGCCACAAGATGGCGGCACCCAGTCTGGCTCAGCCCCACACTGAAGTGCTCAGGCCTGTTAGCCAGGCAGGTGACTAGGGAGGCAGGGGATCCAAGAGGTGGAACAGGCGATCAGAGGGGGCTGAGAGTCCTCTGCCTAGGCCAGAGGCCTTTGCCAGAAACCTCAGACATGGGCAAGGGTGGAGCCGGTGATCAGAGAGGTATGAGGGTGCCCTACCCAGGCATAAGGCCTGGGCCAGAGGTCTCAGGCCTGGGCAGGGGCAGAGCCAGTGATTGCAGGGGCCTGGGCTCTGCAGAGCCAGCAATCAGAGGGGCAGGGGCAGAGCCTGCGATTACAGGGGTCTGGGCACTGGTGGAGCCAGCAAAGCAGGGGTCTGGGGGTCCTCTGCCCAGGCCTGCAGCCTCAGCCAGAGGTTCCAGGCCTGGGCAGGGGTGGACCTGTGATTGGAGTGGTAGGGGTGGAGCCAGTGATTGGAGTGAACTACAGAGGAAACACCTTTTCTTACCTCTCATTGGCTAAGCTCCCTGTATGTCACTGGTAATATTCTTAGTAACTTGGGTAATAAGAATCCAAAAAGGGGATCTAGAGTTTTTCCACCACTCTCCTGGAGAAAAATAATGAAGGTCCACTGCTGGAGGGCTAAGAAATGCCATATCCTACCCTAGCCAGTTTGGCTCAGTACATAATGCCTGGGCCTGCTGACTGCAGTGTCTGGGTTCAATTCTGACTAAGGGCATGTACCTAGGTTGCAGGCTCCTCCCTGACTGGGGCTCAGGTCAGGGCATATGCAGGAGGCAACCAATCAAAGTATTCCTCTCACTTTGATGTTTCTCTCTGTTTTTCCCTTCCTTTCCACAATCTCTAAAAATCAATGGAAACATATCCTCAGGTAAGGATTAAAAAAAAAGGAAGAAATGTCATATTCTATTAAAGACACATCTTGAAAATGCCTAAAGAAAGTTGTCATTTTTTTCATTGTGAAGGGACCGTGTTGACGAAAACACCTTGGTGGCTGTGGTGACTGTAAGTGGCTGCAGCAGTGGGGTGACGGGGCTGGTGGCTTCCCCTGATTAGCCTGGTCACCTCCCCCAAAGGGAGGCCAGACTGAGGCTTAGGCCCGCTCCCCAAGGGGAGCAGGGAGCAGGCTTCAGCTATCAGTAGGACACCCCCTGAGGGCTCCCAATATATGAGAGGGGGCAGGCTGGGCTGAGGAACCTCCCCCCACCCCCAGTGCAGGAATTTCATGCACTGGGCCCCTATAAGTAATAAACATCTTTTGCATGCAGTACCATAGTCCACAAAGGAGCCCCCAAACTCTAAATCCACTTAAAGTGAAGTTAAATTCAAATTGTGGCCAAATTGACAGAAGTATTTCCAAGGATTCATCTTTGCATCATTTCTCAATATAAACTCCCTTATTTAATCTCATAATTTCTTCAGCCTATTCTTTTGAATATTTCCTCCTTAAAAGTAGAAGAAAAGAAGGGTATAAAGACCACTGTAATGTCAAGGGTTGGCTATTTATCTTAGCAATGTCTGCTTAATAAATATTATGGGTATTTTTTATGTAAAAAAAAAGACAGGAAGATAATTTGTGTTAATTAAAATACAGTTTTCTAATGTATCCTTTCAAATTTCAGGTTTTTGTCTCAAATTTTAGTCTAAAGGGGCAAAGTCCTAGCAGCCACCTCAAATACTGTGGAATGCTATCATGTAGTCCATAAGGGTGGAGGTGAATTAAGAAAGAACAGCACCAATGGCCAGCCTATGAAAAACAGGAGAAAAGGAAAAACAAGGCCATAAGAAGAAGTTGATAAAAACAGGGGAGAACATATTGACTTCGCACATGCCATAGCTGAACAGCTGATAATGCCCCTCACTTTCCTTCACTAGAAAAAGGCACATTTGGCTCATTAAATCATCTTCTATAGTGGCTTGGTTGTTGCTTCAAAAAAGAAAGAACTTGTTTGTGTTAAAAGTAATAAGATGGGTTCATGCAAGGCAAATAGCTTTCCTGAGACTCTTTCCAAAATACATGTGGAAAGACACATTTTGGCAGAGCTAGAATATATAAGCCAATTCAGTAAAGACTTAAAGTTTTTAGGTAGCACCACTTGCCTAAATGAACAAATCAATTTTGTGACATCTTTGTTGGAAACAGCAATGCCTTTTTTAACTTTTATACGAGGTTTGTCTGTTATAGCTTCCTGCTCATCTAAAGTTTTCTACCTTGAACCCTGGCCAGTTTTCTAAGTGGTTAGAGTGTGGGTCTGCAGACAGAGGGTCTCTGGTTCAATTTTGGTCAAGGGCACGTACTTCCGCTGCAGACTTGGTGCTTGGCCTTGGTTGAGGCATGTGTGGGAAGCAACCAACTGTGTCTTTCTCACATTGATGTTTCTCTCTGTGTGTGTCTCTCCTACTCTCTTCTACTCTCTCTAACAAAAAAACAAAAAAAATCAAAGGAAAAAATATCTTCAGGTGAGGATTAACAAAAACAAAAAAGTTTTCTGCCTTGCTTTCACTGTGACCTGACATTGTCTAGAATAGCATTCTCCTTGTCTGATCATAAGAAATCCTAGTGGCACTTGTTAAAAACACAGCTTCCTGATCAGCCGCTGTTGTTTAGTGGTTGAATGTTGACCTATAAACCAGAAGGTCAGGTTTGATTCCCGGTCGGAGCATATGACCAGGTTGCAAGCTTCATTCCCAGTGTGAGATGTACAGGAGGCAGCAAATCAATGATTCTCATCACTGATATTTCTCTCTCTCCCTCTCCCTTCTTCTTTAAAGTCAATAAAAATACATTTTAAAAAGAAAATAAAACAAAAAAAACACAGCTTTCTTAGCCCCATTCTGAAACTACTCAATCAGAAACTTTCCCAGAGAATTTTAACCCCAGGTAATTTTGTTGATCAGTAAATTTGAGCTGTCAACAAACATTTATTTCTGTGATTCTCCCTGATCTTGACTCTGTATCTTGCTGTCTCTTCTGCTAATGCATACATATCATGGTGAGGGAGCCAAAAAGATGTAACTAGAATTCACTGTAAGAATTAGAGGCGAGCAAAAGTAAGTTTACAGTTGTAATACAAATAAATAATACAATAAATAATAATACAAGAATAAACTCTGTGTTTTGCATACTCACAAATGTAGACTTACTCTTGCCCAACCCTGTAATTTCATCTATTTTTTCTCACTGTGTAATATTAAGAAATCTTAATATTAGGATTATGAAGATTTTTTCTTAATGGATAGAACTTATAATATTTTTTTAATATTAAATGGTATGTTTTAACTCACGTTCTTGAAACCATTCAAGGTAAAAGACAACGAAAAGCGACCCATATGATGGAAGCAAACAACTATGGACCATATTATTTATCTTCCTAGGGTATGGCAGAAGGTTCTGAGAAGCCCATTTCATGTCAGAAAGTGAAATTATACATGGTTGATTGAGCTTAGTGGTTTGTAGAAAAAGACTGACCAGCAACGATTTTGAAGATATAACACAGGTTACTGGTACACAAATAACCATAGGTAGTTCAAGAAATTAACTGCTTCAAATGCCAGTCTGTAACCGAAAAAGTCTCTAAGCCAATACATAATTATTTCTCCTATTCTTAAAGATTTCTCAAGACAAGGACTCCCTGGGATTACTGTCCTATCATAGTTATATCATAACTTTTTCTTATGTATAATCAACATATAATTTCTCACCAAAGTTCAAATTCACTAGGTGTGTTCATTTGGGCACATCATCATTATAAGATTAACTAGAGGCCCAGTGCACAAAATTCATGCATGAGGCATGCGTCTCTCAGCCCGACCTGCACCCTCTCCAATCTGGGACCCCTCAGGGGATGTCTGACTGCCAGTTCAGACTTGGTCCCATTGGCAGTCAGACATACCTCTCACAATCCTGACTCCTAATTGCTTGCCTGCCTGCCTGCCTGATTGCCACTAACTGCTGCTGTCTGCCAGCCTGATCACCTCCCATTGCCCTCCCTGCCAGCCCAATTGCCCCCAACCACTCTCCCCTGCCAGCCTGATGGCCCCCAACTTCCCTCCCTTGCTGACCTGACCACTTCCATAGCCCTCCCCTGCAGGCCCGATCACCCCCAACTGCCCTCCCCTGCTGTGACCCACCTCCTCCACCATGACCCACTTCCTCCATCCCACATGGAGCTGTGGGAACCCCAGGCCTCACCACATGGAGCAGCTGCTGGGCCCCATCTCCACTTTGCACATGGCCATCATGTGGCAGCCATCTTGTGTTGATATTGCACACGAGGAGCACCTAGGCTTTTATTAGTATAGACTAAGGGCCCGGTGCATGAAATTTGTGCAATTGACAGGGGGGTGGTTCCTCAGCCCATTCTGTCCCCTCTCATATATGGGAGCCCTACTGACAGCTAAGGCCCACTCCCTGCTCCCACTGGGGAGTGGGTCTAAGCCACAGTCTGGCCTCCCTTTGTGGGAGGCAACCAGGCTAATCAGGGGAAACCAACTGCCCCATCACCCCACTGTTGGAGCCACTTCCAGTCACACAGCCACCAAGGTGTTTTCATCAACACAGACTCCAGTTCCTTAAACCATGAAAAAATGACAACTTTCTTTAGGCATTTTCAAGATGTGTCTTTCATAGGATATGATATTTCTTTCTTTCTTTTTTTTTTATTCTCACCTGAGGATATGTTTCCATTGACTTTTAGAGAATATGGAAAGGAAGGGAAAAACCAAGAGAAACATCAAAATGAGAGGAACACTTTGATTGGTTGCCTCCTGCATGAACCCTGACCTGGGCCCCAGTCAGGGAGGAGCCTGCAACCTAGGTACATGTCCTTGGTCAGAATTGAACCCAGACCCTGCAGTCAGCAGGCCCAGGCATTATGCACTAAGCCAAACTGGCTAGGGCAGGATATGACATTTCTTAGCCCTCCAGCAGTGGACCTTCATTATTTTTCTCCAGGAGTTTGATGGAAAAACTCTAGATCCCCTTTTTGGATTCTTATTACCCAAGTTACTAAGAATATTACCAGTGACATACAGGGAGCTTAGCCAATGAGAGGTAAGAAAAGGTGTTTCCTCTGTAGTTCACTCCAATCACTGGCTCCACCCTATCCCTCCAATCACAGCTCCACCCCTGCCCAGGCCTATAAACTCTGGCTGAGGATGCAGGCCTGGACTTGGAATCCTCATACCCCAGCAATCACTGGCTCTGCCCCTTCTCAGACCTGCAATCTCTGCCTGATGCCACAGGCCTGGGCAGAAGACCCCCAAGCCCCTCCAATCGCAGAACCCAGGCCTCCGCGATCAATGGCTCTGATCCTGCCCCCTGCCATCGCCAGCTCTGCCCTTGCCCCATTGGCAACCTTTGGCCAAGGCTGCAGGCCTGGGCAGGGGACCCCCAGGCCCCTGCATTGCCAGCTCCGCCCATGCCCAGATTCCTGCAATTACAAGCTCTGCCCCTGCCCCTCCTATCACTGGCTCTGCCCCTGCCCAGGCCCTGAGATCATGGGCTCCACCCCTGCCTCACTGAAGCCTCTCACCAAGGCTGAAGGCCTGGGAAGGGGACATCCAAGCTCCTGCTTTGCCAGCTCCACTGGTGCTCAGACCTCTGTGATCACAGGTTCCACTCCTGCCCCTCAGATCACTGGCTCTGTGGAGCCAAGGCCCCTGTGATCTCTGGCCTTGCCCCTGCCCAAGCCTAAGGCCTCTGGCTCAGGCCTTATGCCTGGGTAGGGCACCCTCATACCCCTCTGATCACCGGCTCCATCCTTGCCCATGCCTGAGGCCTCTGGTGAAGATCTCTGGTCTGGGCAGGGGACCTCCAGCCTGCTCTCATCACCTGTTCCACCCCTCAGGCCTCCCACCTCCCCCGCCACCTGCCTGGCTAACAGGCCTGACCACTTCAGTGGTGGGGCTGAGCCAGACTGGGCACCTCCATCTTGTGGCCATGGGAGCAGCCATCTTTGTCACAGAGGGATGCCTAATTTGCATATTACTCTTTTATTAGATAGGATAACGAGGGATTTCACAAAGATTCACAACCAGCTATCAAATCAACTGCCTTCTGAATTCTCCTTATGAGATTTCTTCAAAGTAATTCTTTAGCTTTGGTTTGGAAGTTTCCAATGAGGCAGCCAGTGCACCTTTGACACTCCTACTAGAAGCTCTGTTTTGTTCTAACTTTTTTGCCCATTGTTCCTAGTTCAACTCAATAAAGTCTGATTCTTCTTCTATTTGATATTTCCTACAAATACTGGCAACAAATCAATTTGAATCTTCTATCACCATTGTTAAATTTATCTAATAGCTTTAACTCTTCCATATACAATATTATGTTGCTTGCTGCCAATCACACTCTAGTTTGCTTTTGTCTTATAAATTATGAAGACCCAATAATATCTCAAGATAACTATTGGAAGAGGTCATTGAGAGGATGTAATTGCCTTTGGTTCCTTGAGCTGGAACTGGCAATATAAGGCTTCTCACCCTCTCCCCCACCCTAGGAATGTAGGTTTACTCATTCCTACAGTAGGAGATGTTTTCAAGAACTCAAAGCCTTGAGAGAGCAAAGTGTTGTTGAGAGCATCTGGGCTGAATACATAACTGAACCCAGGCAAGGCCTCTGTATTGAGAAGATCTAGTCTTGCAACAAGTCTGGCATATAAGATCCCTTGTTTATTAAACCTGCTGCACACCAATCTTGAAAGACCTGCCTCTTTCCTCAGTCTCTTCTTGCCCTCTGTGAGGGCCGGTTTCATAATTCACCCGGGGAAGCTCCCAAGGTTTTAAACCAACAAGAAAAGCATCATCATTTCCTTTATCTTTGTACTGTGCATCTACTAGTGTATCTAAGATCACAATTTTATTGTTATAGCCTCATCGTATTGTTGCCTCACCATGCACTGCTGTGATGTAAGACTCCTTTCACACATGTCTCTGCTAAAGCAAAATCTTTTACATTATGTATTTTCGAGGCTGTTTGGGGGCCCAGGAACCAACCCTCAGATTTATTCATTTCTTTAGATTTGGCCCTTTATTTCAGCCTGACAAGATCATTTTGGATTTGATTCTGTCATCTAGTGCATTCATTGCCGTTCCCATCTTTGAGTCATCTATAAATCTAATAAAATAGCATCTGCATTTTTATAGATTAAAAAACTCTGACAACACAAGGCTTCAGAAAGACATTAGAAGCCCCACAGCAGGGTAACTTGAAGCCACTGATGATTACCTTTTGGGGTATTGCAACCAGTTATAGACCTTCTACTTTCCATCATGTCCAGGAGGCTAACATGAAATACCTTTTCCAGAAGAAATACCATTAGAGAAAATTTCAAGAAGAACCAGAATATTATGATTCTGTGTTAATGTATAAATCACCTAATAATATCCTTTATGCAAAAATTTTAAAAGCTTGAACATCAATAATGCTGTAGTCCAACAAATGAATATTTGGCATTTGTTCAATACCTTTGCATCACTGCAAGAAAAATATCTCAATTTAGTGTTATTTGTTCATCAAAGAAGTAGACAAAATTTTCTTAAAAGAATATGAAACCTACATAAACATCAAGCACAGAAAGCAGATATGGATTAAGGTTGACAAATCAAGACTCCTAAAAGTAACATGGCATGCTTTTCACACCTATCTTAGGGCTCTGTGCATTAGCAGATAATGAAAACAGGATTTCCTAATACAAACAGAATTCAGAACCAAGTATTTCACTATTTTCACATGGCACAATTTTATTTATTCTTTAAACTAAGGAAAATAAACTGGCTAGCAGTAAGTAGAGAAGCAGGCAGATAGAGAAGCTAATGGATTCTTCAAGTTGGTCTCTCCCCAGCACTCAAAGTCATGCATCCCAGCTGGCTTTGAAGATTTCCCAAGTCCCTCAGAATCTGGAGCTCCAATTCAGAAAGCTGGTTTATCCATTATTCATCATTGCTTCACACCAAATTTCTAAATTAGTGTCTGACCTGAAAAAAGAAAAGACTGGCTCCTTTAAATTTGAGGAGTTGTGCAATAATGTGATGAAAGGTAACACAAAATGACAGATCAAAAAAAGGGTACCAATTGAGATTTTGAAACTCATTTTGAGATATTTCTTAACCCACACATAAAAAATCTAGTTGCCAACCATTTCTGAATACCCCAATCTCCATCTGTCAAAACAGTAATTGTCAAGGGAAAAAATAGATTAGAAACTGTTGTAAATGTCTACTAAGCTTTCTAAATACAAAAAGTTGGGCATTCTTTCCACTAACTTCTTACTATGAATGAATTAAATTGTTATCATTTGAGTTTAAGGAGAAAGAAGTTTTGCTAAGAGAAATGAAAAACGAGACCAACCCAAGGTGATCCCATGTTCCAAATATTCCATTTCTTTATTTTGGTCCTAGAAAGTATATTTCAAGGAAGTCTGATAGTAGTATAATCACCATTAGGTGGTTTTCAGCTGGATTTGTCTCTATGGCAGAGTCCCACTCAGCTTGTAGCAGCTCAAGTAATGAGTGAACTACAAATTTTCAACGTGTTTGCTCTTGCAAGTCAAAGAGAATCTATTTATAGAGAGAAGGGCTGGAGTTCTGGAGGAGAGAGGGCTCCCTGAACCCATAGTACCTATGGGCTGTTGTCAGTTCAGATAATAACACCACACACAACCGTGTTAATTGCCAGGAGGTTCTCTTAATTAAGATAAACGGGATTTCTACCCAAAATTTTCAGCTTACTTTCAGAATTTCTATTGTCTATTCTGAAGCTGGCTTATTTAAGAGCCAGGGTTGGATGTTTGTGCAGTGAATGTAAATGATCCCAAGCAGAGGGATCTTTGCAGACAGACCCAGGTAGTCTTATTACCAATGCTAATAGCACTCTGCCTGTCAAGTGTTGGACTGCATGTGTCCTGGGTTTTGACATCTCTGCATTTCTGCACATTGTGTACAGATGTGCTAAGGGCCTTCACTCACTGGAAAAATATAAACACCAACTCTTAAAATCAGGACAGAAAGTCATGCCCACTGTGCAATAAACATGATGGGGAATGCTGTGTACACTGGTGGGAATGATGTCTGCACCCTGTCCACCACTCTAGGGCCCACATGAATGAATAATCACCAGAAGTTAGATAAAGAGTCACCTAAGGGGTCTGAATAATAAATCTAGACAAACTGGTAAAAATAAAGCAGACCAATGAAGTCTCTTCAATGGGAGGTTGGTATATTCATTATAATAAATGAATAAATAAATGCCCATGTGAAATAAACACTGTATTCTCTTGAATAGGCAAAATTAAACTGAAAATCATGGAAGGGGCTTTATTTTTATACCTGACTAGGGGCCCAGTGCACAAAAATTTGTGTACTCAGGGGAGTCTCTCAGCCCGGCCTGTGCCCTCTCGCAGTCTCGGACCCCTCGGGGGATGTCCACCTGCTGGTGTGCCTGGCCAGCCTGGGTGAGGAGCTGATGGCTGTTTGCAGGCTGGCCAAGCCCCTCCAGTGGGGACCCTCGCCCCATGGAGGTGTGGCCAGCCTGGGTGAGGGGCTAAAGGCCGTTTTCAGGCTGCTCACAGCTTCCATTGACCCAATGTCCCAGCGAGGCTGGCTGGAATCAGGTTTCTGGGGTTTATTTATCTTCTATAATTGAAATTTTGTTACCTGGAATGGAGGCCTAGACAGGCAAGGAAGTCTCCTGTTTGCTTCAGCTCCGTGGCTTCTATAATTAAAACATTGTTCCTTGAGCAGAGGCCCAGTCGGCCTAGGCAGGTAGTTGCAATGGAAGCCTCCTGTTTGCTCTAGCTCGGTGGCTGCTAGCCTCCATCTTGGCTGGGTTAATTTGCATACAGCTGCTCTGATTGACTGGAGGTGTGGTTGGCTGGGGGGCATGACTTAGGTGTCTCAGAGTGATGCCTAATTTACATATTACTCTTTTATTAGAGTAGATCAGTGAAATCAGTTTCAGCAAATCACCTATCTCATATACCGTTGACATGACTAAGGTCACTATATTTCTAGCATAGTACTGGGTAAAATGAGTGCTACAAAATATATATGTATATACAAAACAGGATCTTGCCTTAGGGGCTTAAAAACATTATTTAGACTATAAATTCTGACTAAGAAGTCATGGGCAAAGCAATATCTTGAGTTCTGGGGACAAAGAAAAAGGAGAGTTAGAAAGAAAGAGAAATCCTCTTCCCCCTACACCTTCCTGGTGGGAAACGGATGAATGATTACAATTCAGTTTGAGTAGCAGATCCTGAGGTCAGGGAAGGAATGTGTCTTTGGGGTTAAGGGCATGGATTTTGTCTTTAAGTAAATCAGATTTCAATGATGGCTCTACTGCTTACTATGCAAGCCCTTTGAACAAGTTGCAGTTGTCTCGTGTTTAAAATAGGGATGACAAAACAACTCCTAAATTGTTGTGAGGGTGAGGTGAAACAATATATGTGAAGCACTTGCAAGAGGGCTTGGCCCTACCAATATACAGAGTGTTTCCATCCTCTCAGAAAGAAAGATCTGCACACGTCTCAACATTCCAGTGCGGTTTTTAAAATGAGTGACTTAAACATCTCTCTGCGAAAAGAACACTGCAGCAGGCTCCATTAGGAAACATCAGAGGGTTGGAAGTCAGAAACTCTAAATAGTTGAGCCATTCCTACACAAAAAAACCAGACTGATAATTCCCAATCAGGACTCCTGAACCTACATGGGTTGTCAAGGTAATCATGAAGGATTTAGTTATTTCATACCTTTGTGCAACTGTGGTAAAATATCAAACATACAAAAAAGTTATAAAAATCTCCTGTGCACCTGTTGCCAAGATTCACCAATGTTTACATTTTTCCCCATTTGTTCTGTCATTCTATAGTATTTGAGAGTAAATGGAAATATAATATCCCTTTGTCCCAATAAACTGCATAAATATTTCCTAAGAACTAGGTCACTCTCTTGCACAGCTACAGTACAATGATCAAAGTCAGAAAATTTAATATTCATACAATATTATAATCTAGTTCACAGTCCATATTCAATTTTTTAAAATATATTCCATTGATTTCTTATAGAGAGAAAAAGAGAGGGACAGAGAGCCAGAAACATCGATGAGAGAGAAACATCAATCAGCTGCCTCCTGCACACCCTCCCCCCCACCCCGGGATGTGCCCTCAACCAAGGCACATGCTCTTGACCAAAATTGAACCTGGGATGCCCTAGTCTGCAGGCTGATGCTCCATCCACTGAGTCAAACCAGTTAGGGCCATATTCAATTTTTAATAATTGTTTCAATAATATCATTCACAACTCTTTTTTTTTCTTGTCCAGAATCCCATTCAAGGTCATGCATTGCATTTATTATCTGTTTGGTTTCCTTTATTCTGAGAAAACAGTTAAAACTTTATATTTTAAAAGTTAAGGGACAGTTTTTATTGAATGCCTCTCAGTCTGAATTTGTTTAAAGTTTTCTCATGATTAGATTTGAGTAAGGTGTCTTGGGAAGAAATAAAAGAATGCTTTTATATTTTCCTTATTGTTTCATGTCAGGAAAACGGGAAAGATGATATAGTTGTTAGTTTAAAAGAAGAAGAAGAAAATGAATTATTATTCACTAACTGCAGCTTGATTGAAATATATATACATGCATATAAATAGATACACATATATTTAATATTGATATCCATGAGGGCTGATGTGGATTATAAAGGTCCTTGGTAATGACACATTAGTGAACTATTTGGAACACAAGATGTGGCCTGGAGGCAAGAAATTATAAAATCCAGAAAGTTTCTGGTACATACAAAAGTTTGCCCCATTTTCTATAAAGGGCTCCTTTCTGCCAGAGAAAATCCCAAAGGGTTCTAGAACAACATATAGTGGCAATTCTCCACAGCCAACTATGCAAGGGTAATTTCCTTGGTTAAATCTGGATGAAACTGGGTAATATAAGGGCAAATTTATGAAATACCTAATTTGGATTCAAATAATCTTTTGATAGGCATGTTTCTGTTTATGAAATTTGAAGGGGAAAGGATGAAGAGTTAAAAAAATGAAAGAAAGAATAATTTGTAGTATTTCTTTATCTGAAAATAATCTCAAATTCCATTCACTCCTAGAACATAAGGGTCCAGCTTGTTCCCCTTTGTCTTATGCTGATAGTCTTTGTCTTCAAGGCCATGTTTCTTTGTTTAAAAAAGAAATTCTAATTTTGGAGAAATACTGACAGATTGAAGGAGATTATTTTTAGAATAGTCAATTATATTATAAATTTAATTCTTTGTTTTCACTCTATAATATTTCAAGGTCAGGTCATTCAGATGTCAATGCATTTTCTCATCTGTTAAATATAAAGAATTTGTTTTAAAATACTGAAATGTTATTGTAGCAATTCTGTGGATATGTTCCAGCATGAACAAAATAGTCTTCCAAATTCTTTTACATGTAAAGGATGACATGGGTTTTCCCATGTCTTAGTGGTATTAAAATTTCAGTCAGCATCAAATATTAGTATCCATTTTCTGCCCTGAATTCCCTGAATACTGTGTATTTAGGTTGCACCTAAACATCTTGTAAACTTATAAGCTTACTAGAAGCCCAGTGCACAAAATTCATGCACAGGGACAGGGGGGATCCCTCAGCCTGGCCTCCTCCCTCTCCCAATCCAGGACCACTTGGGGGATGTCCAACTGCCAGTTTAAGCCTGATCCCACAACTAGCAGTCAGACATCCCTCTCGGAATTGGGACCACTGGCTACTAACCGCTCACCTACCTTCCTGCTTGATGACCCCTAACCACTCTGCCTGCCTACCTGAACATCCCTAACTGCTCGCTTGCCTGCCTTATCACCTCTAACCACTGCATGCCTGCCTCATAACCCCTAACCTCTCCTGCCTAGGCCCCACATCAGCAGCTTCATCCAGAAGGATGTCTGGAATGACATCTGGAAGGTGCTTAGGCTGACCAGTCTAATTAGCATATTATGCTTTTATTATTATAGATGACAAACTGAAAAGAAATACCACACATTTATTTATAGCTTCATCGTAGTACTTAACTAAGTCAAAATATGAAAATAAAAAAAAATAAAAAAAAGAATAAACCTGGCCAGTGTTGAGCATCAACCCACAAAGCAGGGGGTCAGGGTTCAATTCCTGGTCAGGGTACATGCTCAAATTTCAGGTTTGATCCCTAGTAGGGGGTGTGCAGGAGACAGCTAATGAATGATTTTCTCTCCTTATTGATGTTTTTATCTTTCTGTCCCTCTCCTTTCCTCTCTCTGAAGTCAATAAAAACATTTTTAAAAAAGAATGATTTATAGTTTGTGGAAATAATAGTTTTGTACATAATAATCACTTATATAAGCCTAAATGTGTGAATGAATGAATGAATGAATGAATGAATGAATGAATGGTGTTTTAGAGCTGCAAGAGTCTTAAAGATCATCCAGTTCAACTCTCAGCTTATTGAGGAAAAAACCCTATAGCCAAAATATTTTATCAAAAAATTAATTTTTCTAAAGTTTTAATAAATACATCTAATAACCCACTGACTACTGCTCATATTAATTATTTTTAAAATGGTTATATCCAGCTATCCACATATAACCATTCATATAGTAATATATTTATCTAATTTAATAGTTTTTATTATTATTTTAATTAATTTTTAAAGAGAGAGGAAGGGAGAGGGAGGGAGAAAGAGATAGAAAAGGGTGGTAGTGAGGAATTAAGTAATCATAGCAGATGAGATCAAAGAGGCAATTGGAACTATATCATAGAAGCCTTCCTCCCCCCCCCCCACACACACACACTGGAGAAGAAGCCTGAAAAGGGGCATGGAACCTGACCAGGAATGGAACTGGTGACCTCTTGGTGTATGGGACGACCCTCAATCCACTGAGCCACACTGGCTGGGCTGTCTAATCTAATAAAAGAGTAATATGCAAATTGACCATCACTCTGAGACACCCAAGCCAAGTCATACCCACTAGCAATCAGAGCAGCTGTATGAAAATTAATCCAGCCAAGATGATGGCCAGCAGCCACGGAGCTGGAACAAGCAGGAGGCTTCCATTGCAACTGCCTGACTAGGCTGGTGGGCCTCTACTCAAGCAATAATGTTTCAATTATAGAAGCCTTAAAGCTGAAGCGAACAGGAGGCTTCTGCTCAAGGTAACAAAGTTTCAATTATAGAAGATAAATAAACCCCAGAAACCTGATTCCAGCCAGCCTCACTAGAACTTTAGGTCAATGGGAGCTGTGGACAGCCTGAATATGGCCCTCAGACCCTCACCCAGGCTGGCCAGGCACATCAGCAGGTGGACATCCTCTAAGGGGTCCGAGACTGCCGCCGAGTACACAAATTTTTGTGCACCCGGCCCCTAGTTCATCTATAATAAAAAAAGTGTAATATGCTAATTAGACCAGATGACCAAACGACCTTCTGAACACCATTCTGGATGTCCTTTCAGATGAAGCCGCCATGACAAGGGCAGAGGCAGAGATGGTTAGGGACAATCAGGCAGGCAGGCAAGTGGTTAGGGGCAATGAGGCAGGCAGGTGAATGATTGGGGTGATGAGGCAGGCAAGTGAGTGGTTAGGGCCAATGAGGCAGGCAGACAGAGTGGTTAGGGGCTATCAGGCAGACAGGCAGGTGAGCGGTTAGGAGCCAGGGGTCCAGGATTCTGAAAGGCATGTCCATCTGCCAGTTTAGGCCCAAGGATTGGGTCTAAACCGGCAGTCAGACATCCCCAAGGGGTCCCGGATTGTGAGAGGATGCAAGCCAGGCTGAAGAACGCCCCCCTCCCCCATGCATGAATATCCTGCACCGGACCTCTAGTCTGTTTATAGAAATACATATTGAGCATTCTCTATGTACTGGGCATGGCCCTTAGGTACTATTGATAGAGAGAAGTGAGTCATAGTATTTATGTCAGGAGATTAGAATCTGGTAGAGAGAAATATATGTAAAAACTAATTAAAGAGTAAGACATGCTATGACTCAGGAAGAACAGTTTTATGAGTAGAAGAAAGACACATTGATTCTACCTGGAAAAGCTAGAAATTACCCCACTCAAGATGGTGAATTGTTGTTGGGTCTCCATGTTGAATAAGAGTATGATAGACTCAAACATGAAAATATTCTAAGCCAAGGAATGTGCCTGTATTAACTCCAATGTGTGAAAACTCAGAACATGCTTGAGGAGCATTCAGAACACACGGAGGAGCTGCAGAGTTACATCAGAACTTACATAATCTTACATATGTAGAGCACCCTGGAAGGAGCCAGGCTGTAAAAAAAAGTGTAAACTTCAAAGGGTATTTCATCAGCACAACACAAACAGATTAGTGTTTTCTAAAGATACCAGTTGGCAGTAAGAAGGATGGATTTGAGATAACAGAGAGACAGAGGCAGAGAAAGGAGATGAGGTTAATGCTGCAGTCCAGATGGCAGATAATGAGGGTCTGAACTAATACAGTGTCAGGGCAGACATAGAAGGGAAACTCAACCCTTGGTAGTTGCTTGGAATGGGCGAGCAGACAAGGGGAAAGAGATGAAGTAACTAAGATCTGGGGATTTTCTGAGATAACTAGTTGTATTAATCTCTTTGCTGCCATTCTTTAAAATATATTATAAATTAACTAGGGGCCCAGTGCACAAAAATTTGTGCACTC
>PVJC01037460.1:0-17221 GCA_004026665.1 Murina feae | reverse complement strand
AGGGAGGGAGGGAGGGAGGGAGGGAGGGAGGGAGGGAGGGAGGAAAAAGGGAACTACTTGAACCTTCGACACTTCCCTTAAATAAGGCAACTGTTTTACAATTCATTTGGACAGAATAAAAGTAATGAAGTTGAGAACAAAAAACAAAGAAAAGGTGATCTCAGTGTCCTGAGTTGTAAAACCCCTTTTCCTTTTCTCAATAAGTCATTGAGTCTAGTTGTTTCATTATTGCACAGTACCTAAGTGAATGTGGAGATGATTATTCCATGTTTTTAACACTCCCTCTGGAGAGTGCAGGGGAATGTTTCCTACATTCTGTGATAAACCCTGTCTATGTTACCTCTTGGCTGACTTGGAGAAACCCTCGAAGAACCAATGTATGTGGAATTTTAGTTAAGCTTTTAGTTGTGAAGGCAAAATACGATGACTCTTTTTAGTGAGTAAATGTCCATGATAATAGACAAGCAGATTAAGAGTCTTTAAAAAGGTGGATCTTTTGTAGGTATGAGTCACATTTAAACCATATGTAAAATATATACAATTTAAAAATGTTTAGGCCAGCCTACTTCTTTGCATCAAGGGCTGTGACACTTTCTGGGGAAATGACCACAAGTTTGGGAATGCTATGCTTCCTTTCTCATCTCTCTTCTTCCTAGAAACTTCACATTCTTCCTACTTAAGGGAACATTGTTTTACTACTACCAAAATGGAGCAGACATATCATTTTTGAGTTAACCAAATTGCAGACGTCACGGGAATTCTCGAGTTTTCTGTTCTAAGGCTTGTGGCCAATCACAAGAATTCCTTAAAAAGATATTCGCTTGTAAGAACATGTAATAAATAACTTCAAAATGCAATGGGCATTTAATTTTAAAGCGTGCCTTTAACATTTATATAAAACGTTTTTTGTACTTGTTCAATAGAAACATATCTGGTCACTGGGTAAAGCTAGCAATAAAACTACTGGTCCGCAATGTTAATATAAAAAATGATACAGAAGGATAAGACATTACCTTTATGCTATATCTACACACCAATCTTGAAAACATTCACTCTTTTACCATTCGGGCCAAAGAATATTATTAAATTGCTTAGCCTAAATGTATACCTCAGTACATTTATTTCTCATTTATTTTTCCATTTTTCACATTCTACTGCTATAAAAATATATGCAAGACTACAAAAAATTCTCATTGGGATTAATATTTTAAATATGTCTTTAAATTTAAAAGAACAGCTTCCTTAAAAATATTCTTTTAATTTTTTATAATATATTTTTATTGCTTTTCAGAGAGGAAGGGAGACAAGAGAGAGAGAGAGAGAGAGAGAGAGAGAGAGAGAGAGAGAGAGAGAGAGAGAGAGAGAAAGAGAAACATCAATGATGAAAGAGAATCATTGACTGGCTGCCTCCTGCACACCCTCCCACTGGGGATGGAGTCTGCAACCGGGGCATGCGCCCTGACTGGGAATCAAAATGTGACCTCCCGGTTCATAGGCTGATGCTCAACGACTGAGCCATGCCAGCCAGGCTTCTTTTCATTTTTTAAATAGGGACGTTAATGGTTACCTGGGCAATGGTTCTGTCAGGACACCAGGATCTAATAAGAAGAAGGCGTCTAAAGCAGTCAAGAGATTTATCATAGGCATTTGGGAGAGGTTCCTCCTCGGGGTTTTCCTTATCAAACCAAATTTTCCACATTTTCTCATTTCTTGATATCTAAAAATACAAGGGGATAAGAAATGTGGCACACCATAGAAAATGCTTTCAGTGATAGGTCAAAGACATGTTTCATTGAACTTTCTTCTGGCCATTCCAGACATGTGTGAATGATATCTCTTAATTAATTTTTTTAATTTTCTATTCTAGTGTCCAAAATTTTAAATATTAGCAATCAAATGTGATTTACTCTAATGTCACTCTGTATAACAACAGCCTACAGATAGCTTCTGAAGTACAGAGAAGCCTGGGTTGTTTAATGTCTTGTATGTCTTTGTAGTAAAGAAATCAATGGAAGCTCATTATTTTAAGGAAATCTGATTTGTTCCATGAAAGCATCTCATGATGAAGAACCAAGTCTCATTCACTTATGTTTCCTCACTTCTCAGGACCACTGCAGGTACCAAAAAACAAAAAAAAACAAAAACAGTATTTAATACATGTTTTATCATTAAAAGACGATTTTTTTGGCCGATATGCTATTAGAGTAATTAGAAATCTATCACACAATATCAAATAAATAATCAGGCGCTGGTTTCCTTTAGGCAACTGATAAGGAGGAAAATAACACATTCCATTATCCTTTGGAGATTTAAAAAATCAAACAGAGAAGAGCATTACATAAGCAAGCATCTGAAAAACAGAACAAACAACATTACAGATAAATAGAATCTTATGTACTCTAGTATATCCCCTTTGATTAAATACCCAAGTAAATATCTTAGTGGTCTAATTTTTTAAAAAGCATTGCAGGTTTGTATTTAGAAAGTATCCTGTAAGAATGAAAAATAATAACCTCTTTCAATTACGAAAGTCTACATAATGTAGAGAAATTCAAGGTAGAAGATATAATCACCAGATGATAACAACCTTAATGACAGATAATAGTCCAGGTAAGGTCACTAGAGTCATCCTGTGGGGGAACAAGCTAGAGTGCATTAAAACTTCCAAATGAAAGTTATTTTACCCAAAAGAACGGTCTGTACCCTAACTCTATGGTAATCATCAGTTGTAAGCCAAACCATAAGAATATAGCAGAACTTAAGCTTCTGGTTAACTGAAGCTGGGAAAGTAAAAAAAAACAAAAACAAAAAAAAACACACAAGCATTGTAAATTTTCTGGTTTAAAAAAAATGTTTTTAAGTCTTCAACTTGTAGTTGAATAAAGCCACATTGCTGTCAATGTGATTTCTCTCTGGTCATCTGGTATTCAAAAACCCATCTCCCGGCCTGTCCTGATTCAATTCTCTATACTCAACTTCCACGATCCCAATATATACACAATTTATCAGCAACCGGCTGATTATGAAAGGACAATAACTTCTGAAGATAAGAAGCTAAGCATCTGCATTAGATTCATACCCAGATGCCTAGCTAAGGCAGTGTAATATAAGAGGCCAAAGAAGAGGAGGCAAAACTGTATACTTAGTATAAAGAAGAAGACTATTCATATTTTTTTTCATATTTAACCTGTAGAAAAAAGCATAACCTCTTAAGTATATCTAGTCATTGCACATAATTGAATCTATTCATTTCTCTGCTTGTGGATCTCCAGTTGATGATACTGACACATGACACAGGGCAGCATCAGTTAGATTTCCTGAGTAAATAATTTGTTAGGGCAATTTGTTAGTCTGCAATGCATGGACTGTGCTTTATCAGAGCATAAGAAGGTCAAACACAGGTCATGCATTTTACAAGTGTCAATATTAAGAAACCCCTCATCCAGGAATACTGTAGCAGCTCACTACAACACTATCATAAGCACAGGTTACCTGATCAAGGACATCTGAAAACTGTCTAAGTTTGCTGAGTTCCACCAAATTCAACCAGGTCATGTCCAGGATCCATTTAGCTGGTTTAGGAGGACAAGCTTTAAGGTCCAATGAGGCACCACCTTTAAAATTAAACATATAAAGCTATTATACTTTCCTTTTTTTATTAGAAGACAATATATAAAAACTTACACTTAAACTGTGTTAATTTCAATTATTTTACTACATTGACATTTTTAAGCTCAGAAATACAAGTCACAGTGATGAACAAGATTTAAAATTTAATGAAAGAATATGTGATTTCACAAAAACGCATTTAGGAATCAATACCGGGTAATATAACTTTGGAGCCAGGCCCATGCTGGATTCTATCCTAGCTCCACCTGGCCGAGGATGCTAAGCTCCAAGTCATTCCCACAAGGAAATGCATGCCTGAATTTAGGATATCAGGAACTACTTTCCCCTAGGAAAGCTCAGTCAGATAGAGGACCAGAGTAGTAAGGCCAGAAATCAGTAATATATGATGCATGTCTATCTAAGGCGTTGTCTCTCCAGATCACTCACCTTCTACTTGTTCAGCTTTAGGAAACTTAGAAAATAAAGAAACCGGAGGAGCAAGGGTACAAGAGACAACAAATTGGAGGGAGAGAGAGAGAGAATTGTCCATAAACATACATTTGTAAGCTCAAGTCTAGCTGAATGAGTCTTTGCTGCTACTATAAGATGGATATGCATATATATATATACATACTGATATATATATATATATATATATATATATATATATATATATATCAGTATGACTACACACCCTCCAGGGCATAGCATGTGCATATACACACCTCCTCACTACTATCCCCATTGGGGTTCTCTTCAAGGTTCTCTGCAATTCCACTCTCCAGGTAAAGTCATGAAAACCCCCTCCAACCCCCAGATAAAATGGTGTCTTTTCTTTAAAGGCTTTGTTTAGAAAAGTATAGTAGATAAAACCATTTAGACCCCTACTATCATTTTCACAGGCATTTCAAATATTTTCTGTCTTGCTCATCCCATGTGGCTCAGTGGTTGAGTGTCAACCCATGAACCCATCACAGTTTGATCCCCAGTCAGGGTACATGCCCAGGTTGCAGGCTTAATCCCTAGTGCAGGAGGCAGTCAATCAGTGATCCTCATCATTAAGGTTTCTATCTCTCTCTTCCTCTCTGAAATCAATAAAAATATATTTTTTAAATAAAATATTTGTTGTCCTGACATTCAAGAATGTGATAGTTAATTTATGATGTTTCTCCACCTTTCACTGGGCTGTCTTGTTCCAGTGTATGATTTGTGGGAACTGTCTATGAGCAATGCTTCAGCAGCTATAGAATAAGTGTCCCAGGCTGAGCTGTACAGGTGCTTCACCCTCCCACTCCAGCCACCCTGCTTGCCTTGCTTTCCCTCCATCATGTTCCTTGCTTCCAATTGAGCCCTTGATGCCGGCTCCTCTTCCTTCAACACTCGTCCTCTAAATGTCCCCCAGAACCAATGCTATGCTCCTTCAGGCCTTTGCTTACCTATCCGTGTCTACCCCATTAAGATCCCACATATCCCATTTAAATTTTAAACCTCCCCTACCTCACACATCCTTTATCCAGCTCTGTTTTTTCCACTTGCTTACTAGCTCTTCACTTACTGCATAATGTACTTACTATTTCATGATTTTTTTTGATGTATCACCCACCCCAAAAATATATAAACTCTACAAAAGCAAGATTCTTCCTTTTGCTCACTGATGTGTTCCAAGCACTTATTCTGTGCCCCAGCACACAGTAGGTTCTAAACAAATATTCATACAATAAATGAACAAATATCTCACATAAATGCAATCTTCAATGAAATGCAAAGAAATTATTATACCCAGAAGAAATTATTGCACAGGACCTTCACAATCATTCCTATCCTGCAACTGTGTACAATGCTTCAGAGGTTATACTGACCTTTAATAAGGGTGAGAAACTCCTCATGCTTGACCCAGTTCCTCTGGATGTCAATCTTCAATGTAAGCAATAAGGTGAAGAGAAACTTGTGCTCCTCGTACAAGCCTCGGACAGCATACTTATAGACTTCATAGGTCATGTGTTCTATGATATTAGCAATTCTTTTGCTTGTAATTGGGCTCTTGACAGACCTGGAGTGGAGAACATTAAAATCAGACTCATCCCCCTGCCCTTTTCAATTGTCCGTAAAAGCAATGTCTTGAATGTAGAAGAAGTAACTTTGGAGGGCCAATTCTTATTTTGTACACAACAAGGGTAAGACCTCCAAATCTAAAACAACAAGCATGTTCTCATTGTGAAATAACATAATAGACTCGATAACATCTTCTAAATCAATTTTATCCAACAGGCATTATCACTCACAACAATGTCTTGGGAATTTTCTTGTTTAACAGAAACACATGAAACCACAGGAATTAATCAATGGATGAATACTTGATGGAGCTTTCTCTGAGCATAAAATGATACATGAGAATGATTTGTTAACGCAGTAGCTATTGCACTAATCTTAGATTTGAGAGAATAAGACTCAGCAAAGCTAAAGAAAATTAGAAATGTAAAGTCATCATCTAGACGACAGAGAAATCAGATTGCCTTCCCAAGCACACACACACCTGGCTAAGGAAAGGTCGAACAAGCCCAGAAACTGGCGGAGCGAAGTCTGATACATCTCATTAACCAAGCGCATCTCGGTGATGAGGAAGTAGAGGATGCTGCCTCGAGTAGCCACTGAAAGACAAAATAAGCCTGCATATACTATCAGGCTGGAAAGTAAAGGACCCAGGGACCGATCGGCCTCAACTCTACATGAAAACAAGTTTTATTTTTATGTCTTACCAATAACTATGTATCAGCAGTGGGAGTCTAGAGCTATGCTCATCCAAGGTATTTATTTCTTACTCAAACTTCTAGGCTTTGTTTAATTAGTCTACTATTTGTTTTGGTCAAATAGCACTTTCCATTTTAGACTGTCTAGATCCCTTATAAGTACATTTTACCGTTTTTTTAGAGGTAGAAAAGACAACTGAAGAGATATCAAAGGTTTTAACACCTAAGCAAGTTGTGTAGGCAGTGGATGGACCTCATTCTTAAGTGCCATGAAGAAGCTGTGCCTAATCTTGGCCTAAAGTTGGCAAAACAAAGCATCACAAAGAGGATGCACCTGACTCTTCATTGGTAGAAATATGGTTTCCATTATTTTCCCAAGAGGAATGATAACTTACTAAAGGAGATTGAATTCTTTTAGCAGGTTCCTCTAGTAACCAATGAACAACCCCAAGTTTCAAATTGGTGGATAAGACTGAAGAGCTGCCATTATACCTAAAAACTACCTTCCAAATACAAAGACTACAAACAAAACACTAGCTATTTGTTGTCAAATAATAAACAACTAATGAACAGCCCAAAATTTGTGCATTAACTCCTCAGATTTTACTAATTTGTAGTCGGCTGGTCTTTTAAAATTCTCCCTTTCAGTTCTAGTTTAAAAATAAGTTCACAGGAACTTTAAAAGATTTGCCAACTAACACGAACTAGAAAATTACCATCACTATAAAGTATTGTCATCTCAATTTTACTTAATAGAAATGTCACAGAACATAAATGGCCACCCCACTTTGCAAGACCATTGGCCTAATGTCAATTTTTCTAATTCTCATTTATTTCCTGCTTCATTTTCCTGCGACATTAGTTCATTACCAAACTTACCAGGTCTGTACTCCTCCCGGGCTGAGTTAATTTGAATTTCTGTATCAGCTGAAATTTCCAGCTTCTGTGTCACCTCTTCGGCGGTCTTTTTTGTGTTACTCAGTACAATAATGAGACTCTCATCTTCCACCAGGGACCCCTGGGTACTTGTCAGCCGGTAAAGCAAATTATCTTCTAGCTCCTTCATCCTTCTTTTGTTTGCGGTCACATCTTCCATAAGATGAGTTCTTTCTTTCTCTAATTCCTGTTAATTTGCATAAATATATTTTCTTCCTTAATAACTATTGTTTGGTCATTCCTTAAAAAGTTAACATACAGGGCTGTCCTCAAGCTACTGTACTATAGTTACCATATTTGCTTAAAAACAAATACATACATTCAAGTAAGAGAGGAGAATTAATAGAGGAAAGTAGAATTGGTGGCAATGTGAAATTTGCTAAAAGTATTACCAAATTCCCTTTATCAACTATTTCTTTTCTAAAGCCAAATCATTTTAAGTGACTTTTGTGATTACACTTAAGCTTGTTTTGAAGATGATATACATTATATATATATATGTCTCAGATTAAATACATTTACTTCTGCAGTTACATTAAATGGAATAATCTTCTTTGCTTGTAAAGGTGCTGTTTTCTTCAAGTGGAGTGAAGATGTGTCTTCCCTATAGGTCTTTTATTGGCAGCTTGGGTGAGAAGGCTTCAGAAGGTTATTGTCCCTATTGGCTATTTCTTCCTCCTGGTAGTTGGAGAGCGAGAAACAGTGGAAGAGAGGAAAGGAAAGGTGGGTTGAGGTTTGGGGAAGAAGGAAACGGCTATGACACTGAGCACACCAGAGGAAGCAGGAAGCCCATAGGCTGGGCAATAACAGAATGCTTCTGGCACCAAATCAAATTGTATGTGAAAGTATCATTATGCAAGAGGCTTTAACTTTGAAGCTAATAAAAGAATCAAAAAATGGGAAGGACAATGAGTAAACAGTATTTAAAAATCTAGTCATGTCTTGGTATCAGAAGTACAGACATAAAATTCTATGTAACTAAAAAAACCATGAAGTTAAAATCAAGATTGTGGCAACACAATTGCATTAAGGCAAAGAGCAAGACCACTGTCCTCTGCTTTCTATTCTAGCCAGTTAACCCCCACTGATTGAACAGTTTTGGTGGGTGGGCTCCTACCAGGCTCCTAATTCATGGTCTGAGCATAATGTGTCAGGTCTGGTAATATTCTAGAAAAGGAAATCTCCGTTAAGCAAAACAAAAGCTTTGCACTTACATCAATTCTTAATTCTTTGAGATGTAGCAACTCAAGCACAACCTGCTCTTATTATCTTTGTTTCCATCTGTTACTTATTATATTTGGAAGCTTCCAGAGTAGGTATTTTAATTTATTTATTCACTAGATGAGAATCACAACTTTAAGGTAATGTAGAAATTAGTACAAACAAGTGACATTTAAAGACCACCATAAAATTTCTTTCCAAAAGCAGTTATAATAAAAAACATTCACACCATGTTTACACTAAGAAATGCAATGCTAATAAAACTAAAGGGAAAAACTTCAATTATTTTTATTGCCATAATCCAAAATTTCACACCTAACACCATCATTTCTGAGTTCCTCAAGGTGAGCTTTATTAAAGTCCTCACCTGAAGACAGGTAAGAGAAGGAATAGAGCAGTGGGAGGGGTGACTATTTTGACATCAGAAAGACATGTTTGAATCCACACTCCCAGGACTTATTAACTACATGACCTTGGCCATGTTACACAACTCTGTAAATCTCAGTTTCTTCATCTGCAAAATGGACAGAAAAACAGCTCAGAGAGTGATTGTGAGGATCAATGAGGATCGCTATTAAAGCAGCTAAAACATCAACTGGATGGATAGCTGCTCAGAATGTGTATCTTCCCTTCTATCCCCTCCCTTGATTCACTTCCCTTCATGGATTTTTAGAAAAATTATAATGTTTATTTAGAAATGAGTAGTTTGAAAAATAAAATCATAAGTTGGCCCAAAAAAATCATACTTCAGATTTCATATACCATCATAAAGGCACAATGATGTAGAGGAAAGGGGGTGTTAAAAAGGAGAACTTTCCACTCTTACACTCATGCTCAAGATATGTGCTGCCCTGCCTGCAGGGACTGTCAAAACCAACAACTGCCCCAAGTCTTACTGTGTGTTTTCCTGAGCAACAGTTTTTCTTCTGTCCATTTTCCCCCAATTACATAGCCCCTGCCTTAACTGGGGCATTAACTATTAAGTATTCCAGGGTAAACTACGCTGACCACAGTTGGTCTCCCTTTTCTGCTCTTAGTCATTCGGGAGATCTCTCTTAGCTTTTCAGAAAAGGCCAAAATTCTCAACATGCTTCGCACAACCTGTCACTACCTACATTTCCAACCTCATCTCCACTTCCAAACTATGGAATGGAGACCAAAATTATGCCTCCATGTTGCTTTAAAAACCATTATTAATAAAATAAACAGTTATCAGTAATGCATTCAATAAGTGGCCAATTATTTAATTCCTGATGTAAAAAGTAGTAAGTAAAAACTTGACTATTATTGGATGGTGTGGTCAATTTAATACTATTGTTAACACTATTTAAAATAAATTTGTCAATTACAGTATTACATTTATATTGCCAAAGGCTTGAAATAAGGCTAAGCAGTACATTTCCCCCAAAGCTTGAAACCAATGAATAATATATCCCAAAGGAAATAGTACAATTTAAAGTAGTATTTGGGATTACAAAAGCAAAGTATGTATTACATGATACAAAACTGGTGGAACACTAGAACAGACCATAGTTATGGGGAAAAGAAAGTTATCTTTGAAAGAAAATAGAACAATTGCTGCTTGCTTTTCACTCAAGATTTAAAAACAGAAAACCTACTTTGGGATAAGATTTTAGGCATATTTTAATTTGTATGACTGATTTAAATTTATTTCTGTTGACTATATAAAAAGATAGTGCTTTTCAAATTAATATGAAAGAGGAAAATTAATCAAAACAATTTTGTCTGTATGCATTTTTCCCACAAAAAGATTATCTCTTACACACACACACACACACACACACACACGCCTACAACAGTAAACACTTGTGCTCTGTATTCTATAGCCTAAGGCTACAATGTAAAATTTTTATATAAACTGTGAAAAGTATCCCCAAAGTGAATAAGAAAACACAGCAGCTATTCAGTACAATTTCAGGAAAAGTACTATTTATTAATAAAATGATCAAAAATTTAAGGGCTTCAACAAATATGCAAATGAAAACTAAAATCCTTTGTGTACATAAATGGCCCCTGTGACCAAAGGTTTGAAATTGATAACAGAAAAGAGATGACAGCCTTTCAGAGTTCTCATTTCTAAGGTATCACCCAGGCTTTCACTCCCTGTGATTCTCTCTCTTCTGCACTTTACATTGCTAATTAAAATAGAAAGATTAAACAACAGAACTCGGAAACAGATTTATTTTTTCTCTCCCACCAGGGAGCTGGCAATAACACTGTCTGTTTAGTGTCTTTATTAAATTACTTCCCATATCAGCTTCACCAGGTTCAGGCTCTACCTCCAAAGGAAATCAATCATCTGCCTGTCTGCTCATCCGGAATTCTAAACAACGATTACCCCTGAGGCTTTGCATGGCATGACAGAAGTTGTTAATTGATATTAGTATTTTTCTCCTAATACTGCAGAGGTCTCTTTGAGTTTCTGACTTGTTCTCTAGGACCAAGGTCAGAGTGAGCCTAGGAGTTTGGGTTTTCTTTAAAGGAAAGCTGCTGGAGGGCCACTGGTTTGCTGCCTGCTTAAAACGGTCCCGATCCATCACCTTCTGGTGACAACAGAGGCTGTCTGAATCTACTCACAGGTACATCAATCAGGTCAACAATTGAATATGGCCTTGGTGTGAACTTGAACAACTCACACATTTAAAACGACTGCCTTGAAGCACACAGAAAAGTGTAAAGTGAATTCAAAGTCTGCCATTCTTGCATTCATAGGCTCGGAGGTTTCCTTTGGTTTCTGAGGCTAACAAAACTGAGGGTCCAGCCGGCTGTACAACTGAGTACTCCTGAGACCAGATCCCGTGTGAGAGGGCTCCTCACTACCCATGTTCCCGGGACACTAGGAAGCTGGTAAATTATGGAATCAGAGAATTCCATAGTCACCTTCCACACGAAGAACCTACAGGCCAGTGATTGCACAATTCATGCCGACTGAAGATGCTCATCATTTGTTTCAGCTGTGCATTTAAGGGATTTTCTTAGATGCTTTCCAGCATCAACTTCCCATTGGTGGGATCTTCCTAGCTTCCAATACCCTACTTGGCTCTACAACATTTTACATTCATATTTAAAATCACCCAAAAAGTGATCATAGAGAGACTACATCATCAATGAAGTTAAAGGAACAATTTAAACCTAAGAAAGCTTTTGGTATCTGTGTTCATATGACACAGACATGGGCTCTTCTCAGCTGAGTCACTAGAGTATAGGCAATGCCCGGAAAGCACCAGAGGCCACCTCAGAGCCACGTGCCACCACCCAGGCCAGAGAGGCACGGTAATCAGAGCAGATCTGGGGATACTGTGGGAAGAACAGAAGCTGCAAAATAACAAGCTGCTTGTGAATGTATGCCACTTAAAATCCTCCCAGATTAAGTACAGCAGAAGGGAGAGTTTGCTTTAGAGAAAAGAAAATACAGTTTACATGTTGTATTATAATGTGGTTCAGGGTAAGAGACCCTCTATTATCATAAGAAACGAGTGTCGTGTCATGTTACTCTGACCACACTCTTTGTTAAGAGTCGTTTACTGTGAGACTGGAATGGATTCTGATAATGAGATGACATTCAACTTTCCCAGGAAGTGAGAAAAAAGCCAGGCCAGGGATCCTTATTGCCTTTTCAAAGCTGTTTGAAGTCTTGTTTTGAAAGGAGCTTAAAGTGCTCCTCGCTTCATCTCAAACTTCTGCAGCCACAATCACAGCTCAGCGCTGGGATGTTCTGTTTTGTTGCAACCACAATCTGTCAGACTAAATAATTTTCTAAGGAGACTATTCATCTGAGCTGAATAAAAAGAAAACCAAGGACAATGATATTATTCAAACTGTCATCACAGTCCCTTATCTCCCTGAGGCCAGGGCCACCTGCGAGGCAGAGCCTCAAACACCACACTGGGTCCTGCCCTGAAGATATTACAGCCCGTGGATCAAGATGCCCAGTCTTTCCTGCCATCATGACACAGCAGCGCCGAGTTTTCTCAACCACCTCCATTGAGATGCCAAAAAGGAACAAGTACATATTCTGAAGGTGTTATCACTTCATAGCTAGCCTGTGGCAGGCATTCTAGCATCCATTCCTGCCATTTTTTATTTCCTGATATTTTATTTGTAGAAAGGCTCAAGCATGATACAATATACCAAAAAAAAAGTAATGGGAAGAGTAGACTCCAAAAATTCTGCCAATTTAACTGAAATAAATCTGTAGGTCGGTGTAGCAGGTGCCATAAAGTAAACTAAGAATCCAGAAGAAAATCAATAGCAACTTTCAGAGTCCATCCAGTTTCACCAAAGTAGTCCTACCAAAATCCTCTAAAATCCTCTAGATTTCTCTGCCTAAGACTCACATGTTCCCTAGAGAAAATGCTGGCTCAGAACAAGGAAGTTTCTAAATTATTGGCCATTATTCACAAAGCATTAGTTTCCCCATAAAATAGAAGTTAAAAAAAAAAAGAAACAGATCTAGTTATCCTTATATAGCATAATTGAGCTAGTAGCTTCCAGAAAGTGCTCAGTAAAACTCTATCTTCTCATAGCATACACAGAATGTTCTTAAATAACAAACATAAACTAACAATGTTTGGTGTTACCTGAGTGAAGCATTTTAATTTTATATTCCAAAAGTATAACAAATGAATTGAATAAAAAAAAAAAACCTAGGCCATCTAGAAGGGGGGAGTGGCTGTCATTGGAAGCGTATACATCCAGGGACACTGCAAGCACAGCACCCAGGGACCAGCTACGAACCCAGGAACACAGGATCTCAAGCAGCATGAATATATGGACTCAGATGAGCCCTGTTCCTCCTCACAGAAAGATCAGATTTCACCTAGATAAAGGAGAGAGAGAGCTACATAACCAGACACCCGGAGAATAGAGATCATGGGGAGACAAAGAAACAGCCCGCAAATGAACGAAAAGGAAGCATCACCAGAAAAAGAAGTAAATGAAAAGGAGGCAAGCAATATGTCACAGAAAGAATTCAGAGAAATGGTCATAAGGTGGCTGAAAAGAATGGAAGACAAATTCAACAATATGTGTAAGAATCAAAAGGAAATGAAGAAGAACCAAGAAGAATGAAAAATAACATTGCTGCTATAAAGAACTCAATGGAAAGCATCAATAGTAGACTAGAAGAAGAAGAGGAACACATCAGTGAGCTAGAAGACAAGGTAGGAAAAAATACCCAAGAAGAGCAGCATCTAGAAATAAAACTTAAAAAATAGGAAGAGAGCCTAAGGGAACTTTGGGACAACATGAAACAAAACAACATCCACATAAAAGGGGTGCCAGAAGGAGAGGAAACTAAGCAAGGAAGAGAAAACCTATTTGAAGAAATAATGACAGAAAACTTTCCTGATATAGAGAAGAAAAAACTCACACAAATCCAAGAAGCTCACAAAGTTCCAAACAAAATGAACCCCAAAAGACCAATGCCAAGGAACATTATAATTAAATTGGTAAACGCCAACAACACAGTAAAAATCTTAAAAGCAGCCAGAGAGAGAGACAGGAAGTTACCTACAAAAGATCCCCCATGAGACTAGCAACTGATTTCTCAACAGAAACACATCAGGCAGAAAGGGAATGGAATGAAATACACAAAGTCACACAAAGGAAGGGTCTGAATCCAAGAATACTGTACCCAGCAAGGCTATCAATCAAAATTGAGGGTGAAACCAGTAGCTTCACAGACAAAGAACAACTAAGGAAGTTTATTACCACCAAACCAGCAATGCAAGAAATGCTAAAGGGTCTGCTGTAAAAAGAAGAAACAGGAAATGAAGAAGGAACACAGGTGTAAAGTATAAAAATGGTGACAAACAAGTACTATCAATAATAACTTTAAATGTTAATGGATTAAATGCTCCAATCAAAAGACTTACAGTAGCTGAATGGGTAAGAAAACCTGACCCATATATCTGCCGTCTACAGGTAACCCATCTCAGAAAAAAAGGATGGTGAAGGGATGGAAAAAGAGTGAATGGAAATGGCGTAAATGCTGGGGTAGCAATACTTATATCGGACAAATTAGATCTCAAAGTGAAGGACATAACAGGAGATAAGGAAGGCCACTTCATATTATTAAAGGGAGCAATAAAACATGAAAATATAACTCTGGTAAACATATACACATTCAATACAGGAGAATCCAAATACATTTAAAAAAACTTTTGGAGGAAATCAAGGGAGAGATTGATAGCAATACAGTCATAGTAGGGGACTTTAATACCTCATTATCACCATTGGACAAATCCTCTAAACAAAAAATCAGCAAAGAAACATCAATCCTAAATGATGCACTAGATCAGATGGAATTAATTGACATCTTCAGAACACTTCACCCCAAGGCTACAGAATATATATTCTTCTCAAGTGCACATGTTGGTCTATCAAAGATAGACCATATATTGGGTCACAGGCAAAGTTTCTTCAAATTCAAGAAAGCAGAAATCATATCAAGCACTATCTCAGACCACAATGGCATAAAACTAGAAATCAACAACAATTTAAAAAAAGCAAACACCTGGAGGCTAAATAGCATGCAATTAAACAATGACTGGGTTACCAGAGAGATCAAAGAAGAAATAAAAAAGCATCATGGCAACAAACAACAAGGAAAACACAACAATTCAAAAACTATGGGACACAGTGAAAGCAGCCTTGAGACAGAAATTCATAGCTTTACAGTACTGCCTCAAAAAACAAGAAACAATGGTAATAAATTATCTAACTCTACAACTCAAAGAGTTAGAAAGAGAGCAACAAGAAAAGCCCAGCATAAGCAGAAGGAAGGAAATAATAAAGATCAGAGTGGAGATAAACAACATAGAGACAAAAAAAAAAAAATCAACAAAACCAAGAGCTGGTTCTTTGAAAGGATAAACAAGATTGATGAACCTCTAGTCAGGCTCACCAAGAAGCAAAGAGAGAGAACCCAAATAAATAAAATCAGAAATGAAAGAGGTGAAATAACAACTAATTCCACAGAAATACGAACAATTATGAAAAACTACTATGAACATCTCTATTCCAACAAAATAGACAACCTAGATGAAATGGACATATTCTTAGAAAAATACAAGCTCCCAAAACTCAACCAGAGTCAAAAAACCTAAATAGGTCAGTAACTACCAAAGAAATTAAAACAGCAATCAAAAACCTTCCAGCAAACAGAATCCCTGGTCGGGACAATTTTACAGGAGAGTTCTACCAAGCATTCAAAGAAGAACTAAAACCTATCCTACTCAGACTATTTCAAAAGAATTCAAGAGGAAGGCACACTTCCAAACTCTATATATAAAACCAGTATTACCCTAATCCCAAAACCAGATAAAGACACCACAAAAAAAGAGAACTACAGGCCAATATCCTTGATGAACACAGATGTGCAAATTGTCAACAAAATCCTAGCAAATCAGATTCAGCAATACATTAGAAAGATCATACACCATGACCAAGTGGGATTTATTCCATAGATGCAAGGATGGTTCAATATTCGCAAATCAATAAATATGATACATCACATAAACAAACTGAGAGACAACAATCACATAATCATATCAATTGATGCAGAAAAAGCATTTGACAAAATCCAACACCCTTTCTTGATAAAAACTCTCAGCAAAGTGGGAATTGAGGGATCATACCTCAACATAATAAAAGCCCTATATGACAAACCTACAGCTAACATCATATTCAATGGGCAAAAACTAAATCTATTTTCCTTAAGAACAGGAATAAGACAAGGATGCCCACTTTCACCACTCCTGTTCGACACAGTATTAGAACTACTAGCCATAGTGATCAGACAAGAATAGGAGTTCTCAAACTTTTTAAACAGGGGGCCAGTTCACTGTCCCTCAGACCATTGGAGGGCTGGACTATAGTTTAAAAAAAAAAAAAAAACTATGAACAAATTCCTATGCACACTGCACATATCTTATTTTGAAGTTAAAAAAAAACAACAAAAAACACAAGAATAAATGTCCTCGGCGGGCCGCATGTGGCCCGTGGGCTGTAGTTTGAAGACCCCTGGACAAGAATCAAAAATAAAAGGCATCCAAACTGGAAAAGAAGAAGTAAAACAGTCCTTATTTACAGACAACATATTATACATAGAAAACACCAAAGACTCCAACAAAAAACTATTAGACCTAATAAATAAATGTGGCAATGTAGCAGGATACAAAATTAACACCCAGAAATCTATGGCCTTTTTATACACCAACTAGGGGCCCGGTGCACAAAAATGTGTGCACTCGGGGTTGAGGGAGTCCCTCAGACCGGCCTGTGCCCTCTCACAGTCTGGGACCCCTCAGTGGATGTCCTATGATGGCCCCAGTCTGCCAGGCGCCTTTTGTGTGTGTGTGTGTGTGTGTGTGTGTGTGTGGCCACTGGGGACCTGCCCCCAGCCCCATCAGAGGCTCGGAGCAGTCCTCCTGTGTGTGTCTACCTGCCGGGGGCCTGCTCCCGTGGAGGCTTGGAGCAGGCACCCCCGTGGAGGCTTGGAGCAGGCACCCCCTCTATGTTGATCTCTCAGACTCTTGCCCTCCCCAGCATGTTGTTCTCTTTTTTGAGCTGTGACCAGGGCTGGGTGCGGCCTGCCTCCCAAGCTTGCCTACTGCCCATCTTCCTCCAGCCACCAGAAAGCAGGGAAAACCCCCCTCGTGGTCAGGCCAGCCTTTTCCTGCTCC
>PVJC01037459.1:0-17200 GCA_004026665.1 Murina feae | reverse complement strand
CAAGGGCCTGGACAGCTGCCAAGCAGGCCGCCAACCCCCTGCCACCTCTTTCCCACTCCACGGCCCGCCACCTTGCTTTCCCACTTCCTGGTGCCCTGCAAGGGGCCTGGGAAGCCCACCAAGCAGGCCACTGACACCCTGCTGCCTCTTTCCTGCTCCCCGATGCCCCTCCAAGGGCCTGACAGCTGCCAAGCAGGCTGCCGACCCCCTGCCACCTCTTACCCGCTCCCCGATGCCCCTCCAAGGGCCTGGACACCTGCCAAGCAGGCCACTGACCCCCTGCCACCTCTTACCTGCTCCCTGATGCCCCTCCAAGGGCCTGGACAGCTGCCAAGCAGGCTGCCGACCCCTTGCCACCTCTTTCCTGCTCCCCGATGCCCTGCAAAGGGCTTGGGAAGCCCACCAAGCAGGCTGCCCACCCCCTGCCGCCTCTTACCCGCTTCCCGGTGCCCTCCAACCCTGCCGCCTGTTTCCCACTCATGGGTCCTGGGTCCTGCGCTGTTCTGCCCTGCAGCCGCTTTGTGCACTTGGGAGGTCCCTCAGCCCGGCCTGTGCCCTCTCACAGTCTGGGACCCCACGGGGGATGTCCACCTGCTGGCGTGCCTGACCAGCCTGAGTGAGGGGCTTTAAGGCTTCCCACAGCTCCCCATTGACCCAACGTCCCAGCAAGGCTGGCTGGACGCAGGTTCTGGAGTTTATCTTCTATAATTGATGCTGTTCCTTTAAGCCTGGGGTTTATCTTCTATAATTGATACACTGTTCCTTTAAGGTGGCCTACTAACTACTAAGGAAGCCTCCTCTGCCTCACCTCGCAGTGTCTATAATGAAACAATTGTTACTTTTACTGGTTAGGCCTGGGCTGCTGTTTCCTTCAGCTCCCCAGGATTCTATGATTGTTATATTGTTTCAAATCTGTGTTTTGCTAGAGCCAGTTTAATCGGAGCGAGCGCAGCTTCACTTTCACTCCTGCCGCAATGGAAACTGCCGTTTACTCACGTCCGTGAGTGGCAGCCTCCATGTTGGCTGGGCTAATTTGCATACAGCCGCTCTGATTGGCTGGTGGGCGTGGCTTACTCTGTCTCGGAGAAATGGGTAATTTTACTATTTCGCTTTTATTAGTTTAGATTGTTGATAATATTATAGATATCTCCCCCCACACACACCTTTCCCCCTTCTCCCAACCACTACCCACCCACCAGGTCTTCACTAGCCTATTGTGCATGCCCATGGGCTATGCATATCTATATATATAGTTCACCAGATCAGGGCCTGCCAGCCAAATTCTCAGTCCCTCCCCCAGGCTAGCAGGCTCTGATTGCCAGATGGGGAACCTGAAACCAGGGGTGGATGGCCACTGATGCAGGTGGTGATGAAGCCCTGATCGCCCAGATGGCCGCCCCACACACAGAGAGTGACCAGTGGCAGTGGCAACAGGGTGGGGGGAGGGGGCAGGGCCAGCTGCCAACAGCTGGAGAAGATCGGCCGTGATCCTAGGCCAGGTCTAGGGACCCTACCTGTGCATAAGTGTCATGCGCCAGGCCTCTAATACCTATGTAAGTTCTTTGGTTAATCTCTTCCTGTCCCCTTAACCCCACAACAATATATGTCAGTCTGTTCCATGCCTCCCTGCTTCAGGTCTTATTTTGTTGGTCAATTCATTTTGTTCAGTAGATTCCACAAATAAGTGAAATCATGTTGTAGGAACCTGACACAAAATATTTCCAACATTTCTATAACATATTTTTGTTCAATAACAAACAAATGAGCAAACCTTAAGCAAGTTAATTCCTTATAGGCCAAGTTAAGAATATATCTGATGCACTCAGGTATTTTTCAGTATTGACTTAGATTTAAGATAATTTCATTCCCCACTAATCTCACAGTAAGAGATACTATGGTAATGCATTGTTTAATTCTATGTCTCCTGAATATTACTGACCTATTTTAAGCTTCCTAAAAAAAAACACCCTATAATTCAAAGTTTCTGCAAATTTCTTTATAGTTATGATCTTACTTTTTATTCATCAAGGCCAAAAATTGAACACCCCTAATACTTTTTTGATTTCACTAATTCATATTCTTTTCTTCTACCAATAATGTGAGTGACTTATAATAGTAATTTGGCATCTAATATTATATTTTTATATTTATTTAACAATACCACTATTATTTAGAGTGACACATAGCTTTATTGGACATACATAATAAAGTATTGTGACTTGACAACTCTAATAAATTAAAAAATTTAAAGAATATTTTAATTATTCATTTAACAAGCATAATTTCAAATTTATACCAAAATAAGTTTAGTAATAAAAGAAAACTGTATATGAAATGTCAGCATATCACTTAAGTGGGAATTCAGGTAAAACATTTCTTTAAGTCTTGGTTTATTCTTGATTTACTCTGTTCAACTCCTCTAATTTAGAAATACATTGAATTTATATAAGATTTATTTTAGTATGTGGCAAGGTCAACTCCCACTTCAACAAAAACAACACTTTTTAACTGATGACATTGAACTGCAGAGGGGCAATGTTCTTTGTCAGAGAAAAAAAAGTTTCATGTAAACGTGGTGGCAATGGTATATTTAGACATCTGTTGTTAAAAACAAAATGGTTAATGTCCTACATCCAATAAAACAATTATTTTATAGTTATGTTTTCTATAGAACAGAAATCACTTGCATCTTTTTTTGAGAACATATACACAAGTTAACATGCATAATCACAGAGACTGTGCCCTAATGAGTGGAATGTTTGACCATACTCCAATATGACTTTGAAAGATAAGGCTCTGTTATATATCTCTGTAAGGTCATTGATACATCATGTCAAGCAATTAACTCTAAAGCATTAGCCAGAAAATGGCCCTCTAATTACCTAGCCCAGAAAATGAACCAATGGGTCATTGAAACCATGTTTACTTCAGTTTTTCACTCTTTAAAAAATGAGTTGCCCTTGTTTGCCTTATATACATGGTGGCAATACAATGACAATGGTCTTTATTTTTGATGCCCCAATTTCTCTTCCCACAAATTAAAATAAATCTTACACTTATGAACTTCAAATCGTAGATTATAAAATACCTCCTCTCCATAAACTCATACATATCTGTTGACTCTTTGTAAACACCAATTATAAGTTGTTGAGGAAGCACATTCAAGTTAAATTATTAGACATAAATAGGTCATCATGGAATATAAATGAATAAAATAAGTGAGGGATTAATATCCTCCTTCTGAACAATTGCTGGTTTAATATTTTTAAGCAAAAGTAATAAAATCACAATCCATTTTTGTCATTGAATAAAAGTTTTATGAATCATAAGAATGTCAGTGTAAATATGCTTGAATGTTGGTCATATAGATTTGAGAATGTTTACTAGAGTTATCTACAATATCATAAATATAGCTAATTTTCAAGAGGAAAAACAGTAATTTATAAGCAATTGCCTATTAATAAGCTTCACTAATATAACTTTGATTTCACACACCTCTGCATCAAGTTCATTTAGTGAGCAAAAAAAGGTGTTAGTTATTAATAGTTTTTATTGCCTTGTTTAATTTTAATAGTGTATACTGTTCCAAAAAATATGAGAAGTCTCCTACCTCTGTAAAACCTTGCTAACTGAACAGAAATAATAAAAACAAATAATTGAAGGAACAACAAAATTGGATATTTTACAACTTCTTTTCAGATAATCAGCTTTAATAGCCTTCTTAAATGTCTCACTCTAAAATAATGAGTACTTGGAAGTATAATGTTGATAGCTTATGTAGATACTAGAGGCCCAGTGCACAAAATTCAGCTTGCCTCCCTTCCTCGAGCTGCCTGCCGCCACTGGCCAGGGCAGAGCCAGCTGGGGAGAGAGATTGAGGATGGCTGGCCAGCCAGCCCCACCCCTAGTTGAACTCCTGGTCGAACTCCTGGTCAAGGGGACAATTTGCATATTAGGCTTTTATTATATACTAGGGGCCCGGTGCACGAAATTCGTGCACAGGTAAATTGGGGTGAGGGTGCAGGTGGGGGAGGAGGAGGGCAAGTGGGGAGGTCCCTCAGCCGGACCTGGACTTCATCCAATTCAGGAGCACTCAGGAGAAGTGCTACTGATGGCTTGGACCCACTGCACCTGGTTCTCTGCTCTCTTCCGGGCATGTCTGCTCCACACTACGGAGATGGGCAAGCAGGTGCTGCTGGGCGATGCCTGCGGGGTCCTTGATGGCTCCAGCCCCCTCATCCCCTCCTTGGCAGCCATGGCCCCAGCCCAGCATAGGCCAAGGTAGCAACTGGGGATTCCCGGGTGGGTCTGTCTGGCTACGGCCCCTGATTCCCAGGTCCACAGCCCTGCTGGTCTAGGGCCCACCAGCCCAACAACTGGGATTCCTGGGTGGGTCTGGGTGGCCATGCCCCCCTGTTCCCAGGACTGCTGCCCTGCCAGTCCAAGGTCAGCCATGGCAGCGGCTGGAATTTCCAGGTGGGTCTGGGTGGCCACGCTCACCCGGTTCCCAGGTCCGTGGCCCTGCTGGTCCAGGTCGGCCGGGGCAGCGGCTGGGATTCCCGGGTGGGTCTGGGTGGCCATGCTCACCCAGTTCCCAGGTCCGTGGCCCTGCCGATCCAGGGTCGGCCAGGGCAGCGGCTGGGATTCCTGGGTGGGTCTGGGTGGCCACGCCCCCCCCTTCCCAGGTCCGCGGCCCTGCTGCCTGAAATTGATCGAGGCTCGCTCCTCCTGCCCCCCACCCCGCCCCTCCACTGTGGCCTGCAAGAAGGCAACAGATGGCGAAGGCGGTGGACACAGGGAGGAAACTGTGTCTGCCATCGCCGCCATGGGTGCTTTCCGGTGGAGGTGCGGGGCTACAGGCGGCTCGCTCCTCCCACCCCCCACCCCACCCCTCCCGTGTGGTCTGCAGGAAGGCAACAGATGGCGGTGATCTTGGCTGGGTTAATTTGCATATTGCCGCTCTGATTGGATGGTGGGCGTGGCTTATCCTGTCTCGGAGAAACGGTTAATTTTACTATTTCGCTTTTATTAGTTTAGAGGATTGTTACAGATGAAAAAATATTTTGTTTTTTTTTTAGGTCAAACTCTAACTTCTGTTCTTTGAACAAAAGGAGAAAGACAAGGAAAATACTAATTAACAGGTACTATTACAATGATTGGTTATATTTTTATATTAAAAATCCTCCATTTTTTATGCCTTTCATTATGTAAGAAGATTTTTATTTTATATGCCAGTATTGTTGGTATTTGGGAGAAATTCCAATATAATTTCCCCTTTGTATTTTAAAAATAAAATTTGTGGTGGATATCTCTCTCACAAGCTGGGCTTTATTTAAAGGTTAGGAAGAAAGTAAACTATAATTAGAGTCTACTGTGAAAGGAATTGTATGTACTCTTGAGTGTTTGTAAGACCAATTGGCATAAGCTATATATCCTTGAAATGGTACTTATTAATTCTCTTTTGCTATGAAACTGATAACTTGCTTAAAGTTGTATGGCTGTATTATTTGTTTAAATTATAATTCTACCTGCATACATGGACCAAAGTGACTGGAGAATGATAAACTACAGAGAAACCCAAAATTATTATTGAAATTGTGCAGTTAAAATCAACATAGCATCATCTTGTGTATGTGTGTGTTGGTTTATATATATCTTGTGTTGTGAAATAAATGAGTTATATTTTTTAATTAAAATGTATGATAAATATTAAGTATTTATCCAATGTTATCAGTGTTATATGCTACAAATGTAAATGTATAGCTCTATAATCAATGTAAAAACCAAGTTTTGTATAATATAGAGTGGGGCAAAAGTAGATTTACAGTTGTTCATATAGAAAATAATAAATAAATAATAATGCAAGAACAAACTGTTTAGTGTACTCACAATTGTAAACCTACCTTTCCCCCCAATCTGTATATTGAAGTCCTTTATTAATCTATTGCTTTGCTTACTCTTAGACAGATGAATAGACAGTCACTTCACTGAAATATACCATGCTATCTTGATGTCTTTCCCCAAAATACCTATTTGCCACTCCTTTATCTAGCTATCATCTAAACTCCAGGACCAGTGTATTCCTTAAAGTTCTTCTATAACTCTGAAAACTTAAAATGGACTTCTCTTTTCTATTTTTCATATATTTGTATACAAAATGTACAAATATATACATTTGTAAAACAGTTTCATATTGTATTATTAAATACTAGAGGCCCAGTGCACAAAATTCATGCAGCCCAGCCTGCACTCTTTTCAATCTGGTATCCCTTGGGGGATGTTCGACTGCCAGTTTAGACCCAATTCCTGTGGACTGCTGGCTCTTAACTGCTCACCTGCCTGTCAGCCTGATCGCTCCCCTGCTGGCCTGATTAATGTTTAGCTGCTCCCCTGCTGACCTCATTGCCCCCCTGCTGACCTCATTGCCCCCAACTGGCCTCCCCTGCTGGCTCAATCGCCCCCACCTCTCCTCTCTTGCAGGCCTGGTCATCCCCTACTGCCTTTTCCTGCTAGCCTGGTCACTCTCTTCTGCCCTTCCCTGCAGGTCTGATCTCGCACCCAACTGCCCTCCTCTGCAGGCTGGTTGCCCCTAACTGCCCTCCTCTGCCGGTCTGATCTCCCATCTTGTGATGGCCAACTTGTGATGGCCATCTTGTGGTGGCCATTATGTGATGATGTTGCACATGATGCTACCTAGGCTTTTATTATACAGGAAAATGGAGTTGTTTTTTTTTAATTCCTTCAACCTGTGAGATTTTCAACACTGAAATGATGTCCCTGGTAAGTATATCCTCATCATTTAGCTGAGTGCCTGAAAAAGGGTAGCTGTGAAATCAATGTTTGTTGAATGCATGAAGATTATACAATGACCAAAATTTTGCTTCCCTTCATGCTTTGCTTACCTCCCCCTTACTGCATTTAATAGGAGATTACATTGGAGCTGTAGTAAAAAAATCAATATGCTTAATGAGAAATGTTATTAAAGAAATTGAATCTGGAAATTGTTGAGCTATACTAGGCTTAAATGATTGATTGCCAATAAACATCAGGTGATTTATAATCCTGTATGTGACTACAGTAAGTAAATACAATCTCTGGTAAGATTTTAAATATTAAAATGTCTTCATAGAAACCCAACGTAGCAATCCCCTTATCTGTGGTGTCAGTTTTTGCAGTTTTGATTACCCGTGATCAACAGTTTTCCAAAAATATTAAAAGGAAAATTCAAGAAAAAAATCCTAAATTTTAAATTTCACACCCTCTGAGTAGTGTGATGACATCTCATGCCTTCCCACTTCATCCTGCCAAGGATGTGAATCATCCCTTTGTCCAGTGTGCCCATGCTGTATATGTTACTTGCCTTTTAATCATTTAGTAGCTGTCTCAGTTATCAGATTGACTGTCATGGTATAGTTGCCCTGGTATTTAACTAACACTTATTTTATTTTGTGATAGCCTTAAAATGCAAGAGTAGTGATTCTGGCAATTTAGATATGACAAAGAGAAGCTGTAAAGTGCTTCATGTAAGTGAAAACGTAAGTACAATACAATAAAATATTGTGGGAGAGAGACTACATTCACAAAACTTTTATTCAGTATATTGTTATAATTGTTTGATTTTATTATTAGTTATCATTATTTATCCCTTACTATCCCTAATTTATCAATTTAACTTTATTACAGGTATGTAGGTATAAAAAATAATCATCAATAGTACCAAAAAAGAACTTGGTACAATTGATGGTTTTAGGCATCCACTGGGGGTCATGAAATAAAGCAAAAGAGGGAATAAGGTAATGCATAATTATAAACACTAGTATAAAAATATCACTATGTCATTTGTTATTTGTATTTTAAAAAATGAACTCATATATGTCAGTACAGTGCTAACATCATAACATGAAGCTGAACAAGCAAAGGTCTTCGTGCTAAGAGTTTCTAGTACATAGAAGAAAGACAATAACATTCATGGTTTATTATTATGCAACAAGTACTATATTTACTGAACAAAGAAACTTTAAGAAGTCAAATTTAGGCATAAGAAGGATTTGTCTATTCTTAAAGGATGCAATGGATTTAGATAGATGAAAGGGACAATGGAAAGGGACAAGAATGTGTTCAAGACTAGTGTTAACAACTTAACACAGAGAGTAGCAAGCACTTTGGAGAGGCTGTAGTAAAAGGTGAATATGTGTGAATACAAGAAAGATTTAATAGAGAAACAGGCTTTATAGACCAAACCAAAATTTTTAAATCTTTTTTTTTTCTCCTAAGAGCTACAAGAAGCCATTAAATGGTTTTAAAGAAGAAAGTGAAATGGTCAGATGTAAATTTATGAAGATCTATCTGGCTGTAATAGGAAGTGCATGTTTATTTTTTAAATATATATTTTTAGTTAATTTATTAGGTTACATTGATTAACTAAATAAGTTTCAAGCGCACAATTCTATAATACATCATCTGCATATTGTACTGTGTGTTCACTACCCATAGTCTAGTCTCCTTCCATCATCATTTATTTCGTCTTTACTTTCTTCTACCTGCCCACACCACCCCGCTTCTCTCTGGTAATCACTATACTATTTGTGTCTATGAGTGTTTTGGAAGTTTTATGTTTGTTTTTTGCTTTGCTTAATCCTTTCATCTATTTCACACAGTACCCTACCTCACTCCCCACCTATAACAGCTGTCAGTCTGTTCTCTGTATCCACATGTAAGTGAAATCAAATGGTATTTGCCTCTCTCTGACTGGCTTATTTCACTTACCGTAATATGTTCTAAGCCCATCCATGATGTCACCAAAGATAAGATTTCCTTCTTGCCCTAACTGGTTTGGCTCAATGGATAGAGCATAGGCCTGTAGACTCAAGGGTCCCAGGTTCGATTCCGATCAAGGGCATGTACCTTGGTTGCGAGCACATCCCCAGTGGGGAGTGTGCAGGAGGCAGCTGATCGATGTTTCTCTCTCATCGATGTTTCTAACTCTCTATCTCTCTCCCTTCCTTTCTGTGAAAAATCTATAAAATATATTTTTTAAAAATAGATTTCCTTCTTTATTACAGCTGAGTAGTATTCCATTGTGTAAACGTACCAAACCTTTTTATCCTCTCATCTACTGAAGGGTACTTGGGATGCTTATAAATCTTGACTCAATGAACACAGAGATGCTTTATTTCTTTGAAGCAGTGTTTATGGTTTCTTCAGATATATCCTCAGAAATGGAACCTCTGGGTCATAAGGCAGTTCCATTTTTAATTTTTTTGAGGAAATTCCATAGTGCTTTTCCCAGTGGCTGCACCAAACTGCATTCCCACCAATAGTGCAGTAAGGTTCTTTTTTCTCCACACTCTCAGCTATACTTGCTGTTTGTTGACTATTGATAAAATTATTTTGACAGGTGTGAAGTGATATCTCATTGTGGTTTTAATTTGCATTTCTGTGATGTTTAGTAACGTTGAACATTTTTTCAGATCTCTACTGACCACTGTATGTCCTCTTTAGAAAAGTGCTTATTCAGGTCCTTTCCCATTTTTTAATTGCATTGTTCTTTTTTTTTGGTGTTGAGTTGAGATCTTTATGAATTTTGGATATTAACAAATTATCAGATATATTATTGGCAAATATGTTCACCCATTCAGTGGTTTATTTTTTAATTTTGTTGATGGTTTTCTTTGCTGTGCAAAATATTTTAGTTTGATGTAGTCCCATTTGTTTATGTTTTCTTTTGTTTCCCTTGCCCAAGAAGTTATATTAAAAAAATATTGCTATGAGAAATGTCTGGGATTTTATTGCCTAGCATAATTTCTAATTTATTTAGTATTTTTATGTTTTTGAATTTTACATTTAAGTCTTTAGTCCATTTTTAATTTATTCTTGTGTATGATTCAAGTTGGTTATCCAGTTTCATTTTTTGCATGAATATGTCCAATTTTCCCAATACCATTTATTGAATAGACTACTTTTGCCCCATTATGTGTTCTTAATCCTTTGTCAAATATTAACTATAAGGTGTTATACCAACTACCCAAGAGATGCAAATCAAAACAACAATGAAGTACCATCTCACACCTGTCAGAATGGCTATCATCAACAAATCAACAAATGACAAATGCTGGTGAGGATGTGGAGAAAAAGGAACCCTCGTGCACTGCTGGTGGGAATGCAAACTGGTGTAGCCATAGTGGAAAACACTATGGAGTTTTCTCAGAAAACAAAAAATGGAACTCCCATTTTAACCCAGTGATCTCACTTCTAGGAATATATCCCAAGAAAAAAGAAATGTCAATCAGAAAGTATATATGCACCCCTATTTCATAGCAGCATAATTTACAATAGCTAAGATTTGGAAACAGCCTAAGTGCCCATCAGCAGATGAGTGGATTGAAAAACTGTGGCACATCTACACAATGGAATACTACGCTGCAGTAAAAAAGAAGGTGTTCTTACCATTTGCAACAGCATGGATGGAACGGGACAGCCTTATGCTAAGTGAAATAAGCTAGTCAGAAAGATAAATATCACATGTTTCACTCATTTATGGAATATAATGAACAGCATAAACTGATGAACAAAAACAGATCCAGAGACAGAAAAGCATTGATCAGACCGTCAAACCTGAGGGAAGGTAGGGGATGTTGGGGGTAAGGGGGAGAGATCAACCAAAGGAATTATATGCAGGCATATAGGCCTAACCAATGGACACAGACAACAGGGGGGTGAGGGCATGAGTGGGGGGGATGGGAGGTATTGTGGGGATAAGGACACATAAGTTATAACTTAATCAATAAAGAAATTTAAAAAATAAAGGTGTGATATATCACATACACAAAAGGAAGGATAAAAATCATGATCATATCAATAGGCACAGGCACAGAAAAACATTTGATAAAATTCAGCACCCATTTATGTTAAAAATTCTAAGCAAAGTGGGAATAGAGATAACATACTTTCATATAATAAAGGACATATAAGACAAACCCACAGCCAAGATTATACTAAAAAGATAAAACCTAAAATTATTTCCCTTAGGATTAGGGATAAGTCACGATGTCCATTTTCAGTACTCTTATTCAAAATAGTACTGAAAGTCCTATCCATAGCAATTAAACAAGAAGAATTAATAAAAAGCATTCAAATTAGAAAGAAAGAAGTAAAACTCATTATTTGCAGATGACATGATACTCTATATAAGAAATGCTAACGACTCCATCACAAACCTACTAGAACTGCCCTAGCTGGTTTGCCACCGTGGATGAAGTATCAGCATGCAAACTGAAGGATCCTGGGTTCGGTTCTGGTCAAGGGCACATACCCAGGTTGCAGTAAGGGGCATGCAGGAGGCAGCCAATCAGTGATTCTCTCTCAACACTGATGTTTCTCTCTCTCTCTCTCCTCTCCCTTTCTCTCTGAAATCAGTAAAAACATGTATTCTTAAAAAAAAACAAACAAAAAAAACTATGAGAACTGATAACTGAGTTCAGTACAGTAGCAGAATACAAAATTAATAATCAGAAATTGGTGGCATTTTTATTTATTTTTTAATATATTTTTACTGATTTCAGAGAAGGAAGAAGGAATGAGAGATAGAAACATCAATGATGAGAGAGAATCATTGATTAGCTGCTTCCTGCATGCCAACACTGAGGATCAAGCCCACAACCCAGGCATGTGCCTTGACCGGAAATTGAACCTTGACCTCCTGGTTCATAGGTTGACACTCACCATTGACACTGGCCTGGCAGAAATTGGTGGCATTTTATACATTGATGATGAACTACCAGAAAGAGAAACTAAGAAAACAATCCCATTTACAAATGCAATAACAACAAAATAATAAGTTCCTAAGGAATAAATTTAACCAAGGATGTAAGAGACCAGTACTGGGAAAATTATAAGGTTCTGAAGAAATAAAGTGAGGAAGACACAAATAAGTGGAAGCATGTACCATAAGCACGGATGGGAAGACTTAACATCATTAAAATATCCATACTACCGAAAGCTATCTACACATTCAACACAATTCCTCTAAAAATGTGAATGGCATGTTTTATAGAACTAGAGTAAACACCAGTATTCCAAAAATGTGTATGGAACAAAAAAAGACCTTGCATAGCCTCAGCAATCTTGAAAAAGAAAAAAATTAGAGGTATCACATTACATGATCTCAAACTATACTACAAGGGCATAGTAATCACAATCAGCATAGACATAAAACAGACATAAAGAGTGTGTCCTCCAAGGTGTATACCGCTGATAGCTCAATTTTGAAAGTGAAATGTATTTTAATAAAGACTGACTTATAATTAATCAAAGTGTGTGCGTACATTTTGGGGGCAACACCCTATAGACCAAGGGAACAGAATTGTATGTTTAAAACAAAGGGGCTATCTCAGTAGGCAAACATGATGTTTGAAGGTGAGAAATGATAAGAGCTCAAACTAAGGCAGCCATAGAAGAAATAAGATGACAGAATCGATTTAAGATAAATAAAAAAGTTAAACTCACAAGGTTTTGTGGCAGATTAGATTTGAGAAAAAAATGAGAAAGCACTCTAGCAGGACTCGGTTTTCTAGTTACGTTTACACGGAATAAGAAACAATAAAAATGTTTTGGGTTTCGGTACAAATATATTATTTTAATTGTGCATATTCGAATAAAAATGTAGCATTGAGAAGTTTCAATAGAAATATAATCTATAATGTGTCAGCTTAAACATAGTAATTAAAGTGAAGGCAGCAAAGACATAATAATGAAAAAAAGGAAAGAAACATGCCTCATCAACTTAAGCATCTTTACAATTATTTAGCCAAGGCTCTTACTGAAAGACAAAAGAAGAACGTCACATAAAGTCACGTTTCCCTACTAAAAGTTCTCCTAAACTTATTTCAACAGTGTGATCTTTCATAATTTTAAAAATTAAACCTAAAATTAAATTACCAGGTACTCAACAAACCGAAATATGAATATTTCTTTCACTCACTCACACAGGGACATTTAATTTTACATATTGGTATTTGCTAGAACAAGTTCCAAAAGACTATGGCCAAAGACATTTGAAATGTTTTAAAATTACTGATTTTAAGACTTCTTTGAGAAGTGAATTGTAATAGGCAGTGCTCTATTATATGCAGAAAAAAAAAGTAATTTAGAAACAACACTGCTTTTCAAGCAGCACACTGTTTGGCAATATTTATGAGTACATTCAATTCCACCAATTCAGCAATTAGTACTGAAACGGTACAACATGCATTTATGTGGGAAGAGAATGTTTGCTGCACGTTTTATATCTGTGAAAGGAATGCAGCTTCCTCAGCCATGCCAATGCTCCCTGTTTCACTTGGCTTGGAAGATTTTGAATCATAAAGATTTTCTGATTGTGCTTTTAAGAGCCTCAATAGCCTCAGGCTTATATTAAAATGAGTAAGTGGTAAAGATGACTTGGAAATGATGTATTATATTACAAACATTAAATGTCCATATTTTTCGTTGAGTGGGTAAAGAAATGGATTTTTTATTGTCTAGAAAAGTCAATAGCTTTCTTTTTAAATAACTACTTCAGTGGTATACTCTAATGTGTTTCATATTTTCAAACAACACTGCAGGTTTCTAAAAAAAAGTGAAAATGAAAGTTTGCTAATTAAATTATTTTATTGGAGATGAATAATTTGGCTTCTGCTATCAATTAATAACCTAAAGGGTAAAAAATGCCCCTTTCATATCTGTGAGACTTTTAAAATTCAAGGGAGGGGGGTATATTTTCACACTGTTTTAAATGTGAAAATTAAGTAATAGAGTCAGAATTTTCTACTCCTAAAGTCACTCTTTTCAGTCTCTGGGAAATAAATATGACTTGGAGACTTTATTTCTAAATTGGAAGTATGGTACATATGGTGAAACATTTTTTATCAGAATAAACTGTAATATTTTTATCCTCACCTGAGGATATGGTTTTATTGATTTTTTTCTTTAGAGAGCGAGGCAGGGAAAGAGAGTGAGAGAGAAACATCGATGTGAAAGTGAAATATCAGTTGGTTGCCTCCAATACCCACCTTAACAGGCAACTTAGATATGTGCCCTGATTGGGAATTTGAACCCGCAACCTTTTGGTAAACAGGGCGATACTCTAACCAACTGGACGATACATCTAGCCAAAGCAAGTTGTAATGGTATTTATTAAGTACTGAAAGGCTTTAAAATCCAGACAAATAAGGAAAATTTTATTATGCTTTGAATTTTATCTACCAGAATTAGTTTTGCCAGATTAGTACTAAAAAGCAACAACACTCTAGCACTTTAAAATACCAAGTAAGCTGCCACACCTGCAATAGGATTCCGATTTGAATTAAAATAATCATTGTTTTATTGTCTTTGAGTGTTTTTATTTTTTAAATCAACAGAATGCCTTGATTTAAGTGGAGTTCAACTATACATGGTGAGAATTACTTCAAAAAAAATGCATGGATAGAACTATCTTAAGAACCATCAGAGGGAAACTCATGGAAGTGGATACAAAAAAAAATGGTAGAATAGTTAAGGGAAAGGCCTATAAAAAAGCAAAACAAAACAATCAAAGAACTAAGTTGAAGTCTGATATAAATGCCCAAGAAATAAAGATGCTATGCAGAACTGCTTCAACTTGAATTCAGACGGATAATCACATTCAATCAATGAAGAAAAACAAAACAAAAATTACAGGGTAGAACACTCTGTACCCTCTCGGATGGCCTTCACTAGGGAAGTAGAGATTGCCCTCCTGTCCCTTACTTTGTAACGGAAGGCTGAGAGGTGTGCCTATGTGAGTGAACAATTGTATTTACCAGCCTCCCTAACACGGTATTGCAGTTATCGCTCCTCAGTGACCCATGAACAATTGTGGGATTTCCAGAAATAAGAACCATTTATCTTGTACCAGCCTTGCGCGGCCATGGACCTGGATTACAGATTGATGCACTATAGATTGGTGGCTGGAGCTCCAACAGCCCTCTTGAACCCTGCCCTGCCCTGAAGATGAAAGCGTGCTCATGGAATGTCAGAGAGAAGATAGGAGTTTGAGCTCTAGCTGCTTTGTGGAGCAGTCGTGCCAGTTGTGGACAATCTATTTTATGGAAATATAAACTCCTGTGGATTTAGTTCACTATTTTTTCCAGTCTCTACTACTCCGTGCTGGACACAACTGCTCACACAGGATAGACAGATGTAGAAAACAAGTCACAAAACAAATACTAAGATAGAGAAAACAATAGGGATCTGCAAAGGAATGGATTAAATTCTTGGGAGTAGGTCAAAGTTTTAATTGCAGTGATATAAACCACAGAATCACTTATAGGAAAGTGGCTTAACAACAGTATTCAAACCAATTTCAGGTAAATATAATGCCAGACTTAGCAAATAAAATATGACAAAGTTGAATTTCAGATAGACAAGGATAACTTTGTATAAGTATATCCCCTGACACATTTGGTACATACCTATAATGAAAAATTATTTATTATATATCTTAAATTCAAAATTACCTGAGAATTCTGCATTTTATCTAGAAAATTCACCTGTAAAATTGTTGATACTCATAATAATATATATCAGGTTATTTTCAAATAAATAATATCCTCATGGGGCTTCACATTTGTTATTAAACACAGTTAGTAATGCCATATTGAATCAAGCTATAGATAGTGATAAAATAAATAACATTTTATTGAACACTTGGCATGTGTCATTGGATTTAATAATAATCTCTCCTTTTATAGGCAAATCAACTGAAGCTTAAATTATTTCAATCAACTCATTGTGTTACATAGCTAGTAAGTTATACAACTAGAATTGAAATCTAGGTTGGTATGACATCATTTGATTTCAATGTTGAATAAAGACCAGATTATAATGTAATTTAATGAATGGTGAAAATTACATACACTGAGTGGCCAGATTATTATGACCACCTGACATTTGTAGGCAAATTAGCTATAATTTCGTGCTAAAGTTGCTAAAGGAACAGACCATTATAAATAGGGAAGCAGGTTGTTTACCACAACAGAAGTGATTTTTTTTTCCTGACAATATGGGTAAACAATGCAATTTAACAGCCTTTGAATGTGGGATATATTTGAATGTGAGTGGCCAGATTATTATGACCCCATCAGTACTTCATTGGGCCACCTTTTGCCTTCAATACTGCAGCGATTCTTCTTGGCATTGACTCCACGAGATGTTGAAAGGTGATGCGAGGAACCTGACACCATGCCTGGTGAATAGCACTGTCCAGTTCTGTGAGATTTGATGGTTGTGGAACCAGCTGCCTGATGGCTCGTTTAACTTCATCCCACAAATGCTCAGTTGGATTGAGATCTGGTGATTGTGGGGGCCACCTAAGCAAGGTAAAATCTCCCTCACGTTCTTGAAACCACTCCTGCACAATATGAGCACCACTTGACTTTTTTCCAGTGCTCGACTGTCCAATCCTTGTGTTCCTGTGTGAACTGGTGACGTTTTATCTTGGTAACTGCAGACAGCAAAGGTGTTCAAACAGGCCTTTGGCTTCCACATTCCATACAATGCAGTGTATGGCTAATCTGCCTACAAACGTCAGGTGGTCATAATAATCTGGCCACTCAGTGTATAATAGGAGAAAGAGAAGGAAGAAGAAGAGAGAGGAGGAAGTGAAAGACAAGGAAAGGGAGGAGGAGAGAAAACAGAGAACCTAGTATCATTGAACATTTACAAAGAAACTTGTAGAGTATAACCAGCTTTAAAAGGCTTATCTCAATAGCTCTTTCACAGACATACATACACAAATGACTTTATTCTATTCTTTCTTCAATTTTTGCTTAGGAAGTGGGAGCCTAGAGAACTTAACTTGCTTGAGGGTATATAACTGCCAAGAGACTGGGTATTAATTGAAATCCAGACAGTCTATAACCCAGCCCTTCCTGCAAACCACTGTGTCATATTCTCTCTAATAGTTAAGTAATGGTCTTTTATTAATTTGGTACAAGAGAGAAGATAGTAAAAATGGAAAAGCTCTAAACATCAGTTTAATATTAATCAGTATCATCTAAACTAATAAAAGCGAAATATTAAAATTAACCGTTTCTCCGAGACAGGGTAAGCCACGCCCACCAGCCAATCAGAGCAGCTGTATGCAAATTAGCCCAGCCAACATGGCGGCCGCCACTCCCGGACCTGAGTAAACAGCCCTTTCCAT